>CM064497.1:63381370-63406370 GCA_032716605.1 Paralithodes platypus | reverse complement strand
AACCTTGCGGATAGGGGTCAACGGCCGCCATTTTTAAAGATGGCCGCCAATTCTGACCAAAGTCATTGTAATTAACTGATTTGATCCGGCAAACAACTGATAATTATGTCTATTATGAATAACGCAGTTTATTTATGACTATTATGAATAACGCAGTACGAATAATACATTATGTTAAACAATAATCATAAATAAATTAAAATATCAGTTAACTATCTCAGAATAAAGTACTTATCAAGAACTAGTCAAGGGTAACTTCATTGTCATCAAGATCTGGCTGTGGTGAGTTAGTGCAGTGGAGGCCTTTGCAATCACCACACAAATTCGAACAGTCAATGCCATGTTTCCTGCAACTGCATCTTGCTGTACTGCACCCTGTAGTACAGTTACACCTAATCATTTGCAACAAGTTTGCGGGACCTGGTGGCAAGTCAGTTTTGATTGGTTGTAATATATATACCATCTAAAAGTTTCCATCCCCACTCCTCAGGTTTTAGCTGGTTTCTTCCTTTCCATTCCTGAATTTGGAAGTAAACTCGAAGGCTGTGGAATTTCGTGGCTGCTCTTGTTGGTGGCAATATTTTGGCTTCGACAATATCTTGAGCTTCTCGCAACCTTTTCCTTAATGCGCCTCAAACGGAGGTGGTTGATGTTTTCCCCATCATTACCATTGTACAGGCACACTAAAGCCTTCTCCCCAGCTTCAGTAATCTCTTCTGCACTGCTATCCTTGCCAAACACTTCTGCACTACTGGGCTGTGATTCTACGTCCAGAGTTCATGGAATTGAGTCTTGAATGTGAGCTATTTGCAGACTCATTTAATCTCATTCAACTAGTCAACCAACCAACCCGTGTACCAGATAATCCTAATCATAATTCCCACCTACTGGACTTATTTTTAACAACCAATTCAGAAAATTATGATGTTACAGTGAGGTCCCCACTTGGATCTTCTGATCACTGTCTGATACAGGCCACCTGTCTATCACCTACCACACCTTCCCACTCTGAACCTGTTTTGGTGACTAAATGGCATTACGATAGGGCAGACTGGGAGGGTCTTCAAGGTTTCTTTATTGATATTCCCTGGACCTCTTTCTTTTCTAATGATGCACACTCCACCTTGAGCCACATACAAGATTTTGTAAAAATTGGAATGGAAACTTTTATTCCTCATCAAAAAGTACAGTAAAAGATCTAATTCACCTAAATGGTTTGACCATAATTGTGCTAGAGTAACTGAACAAAAAGCAATAGCCTACAATGCATACACAAGATCAAAAACACATGAAGCCTTTAATTACTTTAGAAACATCAGAAATCATGCCAAAACTGTATTAAACCTAACTAAATCAAACTTTCTCCATAAGAAGGCAAATAAACTTCTAAATAATCCAAATGATAACAAAATATTTTGGTCTACTCTTAACTCATTCAAATCCAACTTCACTACTGCTTCATCCATTCCACCATTAAAATCTCCGACTGGCAATCTTGTAAGTGACCCACGAGGTAAAGCTAACCTTCTTGCAGATATTTTCTCCACCAACTCAACCTTAGATGAAATATCAAGATGTCCCTGTACTTAATTTTAATTCACCTGAAATTCCCTCACTTAAGATCCACACCAGACATGTCAAAACTATTTTGCAGAATCTCTCAGTAGATAAGGCTCCTGGTCCAGATGAAATTCCTCCAATAGTACTTAAGAATTGCTCCCTGGTGCTCGCTCCTGTATTGGCAACATTTTTCCGTCTGTGTACTCATACCTCATGCTTCCCAGTACCCTGGAAAGAAGCAAACATCCATCCAGTTCCTAAAAAAGGTGCCTCTTCAGATCCATCAAACTACAGACCAATAGCTATAACTTCCACTCTTGGCAAAGTTTTTGAAATTATATTAAATAATCACATAATTAAGCATCTGGAGAATAATAAATTAATCAGTGATAGGCAATATGGTTTTAGACGATGTCGATCAACTGCAGACATTCTTTGCCTTCTTACGCATCAAATCAAACCAAGCTACAGACCAGCATGGTGAAACACATACAATAGCACTGGATATATCAAAGGCATTTGATAGAGTCTGGCATCAATCCTTATTGTCGAAGATGTCACACTACGGCCTTGCATCATTAGTTCCACTAATTTCTTCTTATCTTCATAACAGAAAAATACGTGTAATGGTAGATGGCCTTTATTCTCAATTTCACTCAATAAATGCTGGTGTTCCCCAGGGATCTGTTTTGGCCCCAACTCTGTTCCTCATTCATATCAATGATCTCATATCTACCACTCATAATCCAATACATTCCTACGCAGATGACTCAACACTCCACAGTTCCTTCACATTTACCAATTCTTTCACCCAACCCGATCTTATAAATTCAAAAATAAACACTGCAATTTCTCTGAAACCAGGACCTTTCTAGAATTAATGAATGGGGACAAGATAATCTAGTTTCCTTTAATGCACAGAAAACCAAGTACATTCAATTTTCTAACCGACAGAATCTCACTGACTCCCATATATTTTTTAATGATGTAAAATATTCCCACTTCCCCTAGTATTGACATTCTCGGTGTAACATTAACTACTAACTTGAGCTGGACACATTATGTTAGAAGCATTGCTAAGAATGCCTCTAAAAAACTGGGACTCCCTGTACAGAGTTCGAGAATTCTTCACTGACGAGCAGTTGGCCGTAATATATAAAAGTCATGTGCGCTCTCAGATGGATTACTGTTCACCTCTGTGGGGTGGAAGTGGAGTGGTTGCATTGAGGCAGTTGGACAAAATTCAAAATAAAGCTATTAGATTAATCAATAACCCTGCAATCACACAGGACCTTCCTACATTAGCCATACGAAGAAACGTTGCATCCCTTGCATTATTCTACAGATATTTTCACAGCAATTGTTCCGAGGAACTTGCTTCAATTGTGCCGCCTCTCCACATCTTTCCCCGTAGAACTAGGGCAGCTGAGAGCGCCCATGAATTTACACTTTCTCCTCCACAATGCAGAACTTCTGCTTATCAGAATTCATTTATCCCCAGAGCTACTACTCTTTGGAATTCACTTCCCTCGAATTGCTTTCCACAAACTTACAATCAACAAATGTTTAAATCCAGTTGTTACAAACATTTTATGAATGGAGGATGCCTTTAGGCACATGGACCTTTTTGTTTTATCTGTGTTTTTCCTTCCTCCGTTCATTATCTCTTAAAAAAAAAAAAAAAAAAAAAAAATTGGCAAGGCAGCGGCCTTTCGAAAGGTGATGAACAATAGAAACTTCCTTAACCCGGGAGCTGCGGGGAGACTCTTAAGAGTTCCCCCGGCGCACTGTGGGGAGACTCTTAAGAGTCAGAGAAAACAAAAATCAACTTTTGACATCGAAAAAAAAAAAAAAATTTATATTTTTTTTTTTTATTTTATTTTTTTTTTTGGCCCCTGGGCCATGCAAAATCTCAGTCCTCTACCTCCCCTCCTTCCCCACTTTCCTCCTCTCCTTCAGTTATCACCTATTTTCCCTGTTATTCCCTTATTCTGAGGTATATTTTCGTGCTAACATTAGAAATCCGATTGGAGGGTGTGGTCATCACTGATAGCAAGCGAGTGCAAGAGAGAGAGATGAGAGTATCGATCGACTGTGTCTCAGTGGCCTTGGGGGAAATTGGCGGGAAAGCAGATTGCCTCACCCATACATTATACAACTTGCGGGCTATATCTCCGATTTTGACCATCCAAACGCTGTTTTCACTCGTTTTATTGTTGTTTCAGGTTAATACCTTTATAATCAACCCATAATAGGCGCATATGGATAAGTATTAATGCTATTAATGGCACAATGAATATTTTAGTGACGGAAACACCTCAAATACGTCAGCACAGGGGGACGTTTCCAATTACCCCCATGCGCACTTCAGAGGTTAACACCTTATTGGCGGGCTAGGCGGTCTATTTATATGTACCGCCCAGCGGGGTGTTTTTAGCCAAAATAGGGCTGTTTACGTGATCATTTTCATGCCTAAATAAGACCCAGAGCGTAAAACAAGCATCTATCCCTGAAAGGGCATAAACAGAGCTTTCCAATGACACCACAACGATCCTTGTATGACCGCTAGTTTTCTTGCAACAACCGCGCAACACGAGCGGAAAAACCATGTAATTCGGTAATTTCCCCATACATTTCAGTATGTAGCGAGTGTGAGAGGGTGGAGGAGGGTGGGATTCGTGTCAGTAGGCCCGCCGCGGTGGTCTGGAGCAGTCATACGCTCGCTACTCTCCTGCCACCACTTGTCTCTCTCTCTCAGCAACATTACGTGCTGAAATTGCCACACGACCTATGTCGCGCACCGCCACATAGTCCAAATTTATTTAACTTGACTTATGTTGCGCGCCGCCAATAGAGGGTTAAACTGGCAGTGTTTGGCAAGGATAGCAGTGCAGAAGAGATTACTGAAGCTGGAGAAAAGGCTTTTAGATGGTATATTACAACCAATCAAGACTGACTTGACACGTGGCCCCGCAAACGTGTTTCAAATGATTAGGTGTAACTGTACTACAGGGTGCAGTACAGCAAGATGCAGTTGCATGAAACATGGCATTGACTGTTCAACTTTGTGTGGTGGTTGCAAAGGCCTCCACTGCACTAACTCAGCACAGCCAGATCTTGATGACAATGAAGTTACCCTTGACTAGTTCTTGATAAGTACTTTATTCTGAGATAGTTAACTGATATTTTAATTTATTTATGATTATTGTTTAACATAATGTATTATTCGTACTGCGTTATTCATAATAGTCATAAATAAACTGTGTTATTTATAATAGTCATAATTATCAGTTGTTTGCCGGATCAGATCAGTTAATTACAATGACTTTGGTCAGAATTGACGGCCATCTTTAGAAATGGCGGCCGTTGACCCCTATCCGCAAGGTTAATTTTGGTAAAAAAAAAAAAAATATCCTAAAGAGGAGATATTCATGGTCAATATGCAAGTTAAAAACCATGTTTGTAATTTGTTTGAGGTTCAGCCACATTTTGACTGGACTACAAGGGTTGTGAGAGCCAGTAGCAGTCTCACCCAGCCCCTGGAAGGTCTAACCCATTCAAAGCTCAAGGTATTCATCAGTGTTATACAGTGACGCATACAGTATCGATACTGCAACGTATTTAAAGTGTGTGTTAATACTTAATTCTCTTGTCCTAATGTATATTATTGTTTTACAGAAATACAGATTACAGGAAATATAGGTCAAATCGTCTTAGTTGCTGTTCTTTATAGAGTTGTTTAAAGTTTCAGGTACTTCCCATAGGGCCGCTACAGTACCTTCACAAAGCTTACAGTTAAAGTTAACTCAGTCCAAAGGTTAACCTCGCTACAGAACTCTATTTTCTTGGTAAATAAATAAGAAAACCAACAGTGTTTACTTAAACCATAGTATAGCATTATAGTATCAGCAATGGGTCACAAAAATCATTGTGATAATTTCGCCTATCACGCCGCCTTAATACTATCTTATCTGATGTCTTGGGGTTATTATGATATTTTGTATCCTTATTATGGAGGATTTGTCGGCCGGAGTGGACAGGGGGGGTGCTGAGCTGGTAGGGTCATGTTGAACGAATGGAAGATGAAGGGCTTTAGTGGGGCAGAGATCTGGAATAATCGTTCATTTCTGGAAACAAGCACCAAAATTGGCACACATACTCCTTGGGGATTGCTCTTTTGATAAAACCCGTTAGCCACCTAAAAATTCAAGATGGCGGCCATTTTTCAAGATGGCCGCCATTGAATATACAGAAACATTGCATTTCGCAATAAAATCGCAAAGACTTGTCCTATTTGAATGATCTTGGTGTCAAATCATACATTTTTCACTATGTAGAATCCGAATTTGGAACCATGGACTTACTCACTAGCTTCCTTGTACACTCGGCGACCACAAAAACGGACCCCCCCTTACCGGCCCCGGTTTTAAGACTGGGTCCTTTCTGGATGGCGACTCACACAAACTATCACGGAGGTTTAACAGACGGACGAACGCACACAGACTGTGAGTGATTCGAAGCTTTGCTTTTTTTTCGTGATCTGCTTTTATTTGTCTACTGTTTGGTAACCATTTAAAGTGTGGATTGTAAGTGATGATAAAATTGTGTCTATATTTCTAATTATGTTAGATACCACATTCAAAATACCATTACAACAACCTAACTGGAGGGAGAAATCCTGCACGGTGGAGCTAAATATGGAACTGCAAATGAATCTTCAAACCTTCGCCAAATCCTGCATCGTTTGATTTCATACAGATCCTCAAAAGGTAGCATCATGCTTATATCTTTTTGTGTTATTTATTATATTATGAGTGTGTTGAAATATGTTTGAAATAACAACTTAAACCGCTAACTTACTTTATATCGTTATTGATATATTTTACACTTTCAGAATATTTCGCCTCTACTACTGCCTACTGCCTTCTCTCCTAGCATCACATCATGCCTGTGACTGGTGCATAGTTACAACGGGTTCTGTAAGTATGAAGTTACACAGAAACCTGTATAATGTAGAGGTATAATCCTTTATATGCAAGTAGTTTACTTACTTTATATTCCAAATATGTATTTTACATAGTGAGAAATATCACCTAGTCAAATCTAATACGTGTTACTTTTATACCAAGGCCACCAACATTTTAGTTAAGGCATTTTACTTGTAAACTTATATTTGCATACTTTAGCACAGCCATATCTCCCTTCCCTATAACTCGCTTCTTCCTATCTACAGGATGTGTTTAAAATAATGTATTGTTTTGTTTGTTTTTGTTAAATCCCTCTCTTTCGTTTTGTCTGTCGTTCCTCGTCTCCTTTCCTCTGTTCGTCCTTGTCCCGTCTCCAGGCTCTCTTATTATCTTCCTTTTTTTTTGTCTCCCTCACCTTGTTTTCTCTTTTCATCCTCATCTCCTTCCAATGTTCCCTTCCCATCTCTTTCTTCCTCGCTTCTTCCTAATCTCCAACTCCACTCGTCTCTTCCCTTCCTGACCTTTCTTCCTCGTGTCCATCCCTTCATCTCCTTTCATTTAATACAACTACTCCTCGGTTACAAATATTATGTCAGTATTCAGTCCTGTTAAATTTCAATATATCCATCTGCAGTATCTTTATTTCCTGTTTATGGTATTTACATTCAGATTGATTACAGTCAAATTTATTTAAAATCCTTAATGTTATTAATTGGCCTAACTATTATAACACAACAAATTAAGAGAGAGAGAGAGAGAGAGAGAGAGAGAGAGAATGAGTGTGTGTGTGTGTGTTTGAGAGGGAGTGTGTGTTGGAGAGAGTGTGTTTTGTGATGGCAGGTCCCATGGGAGGGGTGGAGGTGGTGGTTGTGGGTTGATAAGAAATATGTGATAAGGAACCACATTCAATGTTATCGTGATGTTATTTTAATACAGTACGATTTAAGGTAGTCCAATTATGTGCATTTCACTACTGTGTTTGTGTTGGATCAGGTCATATTAGAGGCGGCTGCATGTAACTTTTGTCATACGTAATTTTTTTAAAGAAGGGAAGCCTAAATGGTAATATATATAAAAGCACTTGGTTCCCTTTTATATCATCTGACTACTACCCAGGGGGAAGGGGGGTGTCAATGACTGCTAATGGGCGGCTGTCCCCCCTCGCTTCTCGACCAGTGTCCACTACTGTCTGTTTTAATGATACATTGATGGTTATTATTATAGGAAGAAATTTCACAATGGTGTAATTCATGTTTTTTGGTAATGCAACAATACTCTTACACAATGCTAAATCCTAGTATAATCTACAATCTAATTTTTCTTATTATTTACATTCAGTTGTTGAATATCTTACACTAAATATGTTTTTTCTTTGAATACAGTAATGGAGGCTCAACCACGACATACTGTGAGACCACCACGAACCAGGGCGAATCGTCCAGAGGTAATTGAGCGGCGAACCCGGATAGTGGCTTACTACGAGGCTGGGAAGGGGATTAAAGAAATTAGTCGCCTTCTCAGCATATCCAAAAACACAGTAAAGCGTTGGGTGAGGCGCCATGAAGAGGAAGGACACGTCCTCACCAGACCACGGCCAGGAGGACCAAGAGTCACTACCCGGGAGGACGACCAACAAATCCTCCAGGAAGCAGAGACTGCCCCTCTCTCAAACTCAGTCGCCATCACATGAACAACAGGAATACAGTGCCATCCAGTGACAACAAGGAGGAGGCTGAAAGAAAGAGGGTTACGATGCTTCATCCCTACCCGAAAGGACACCTTGACTGACGCGCACAGAGAGGAGAGAAAAAGGTTTGCCGAGGCGAACATTGATCGTGGCGACGAATTTTGGAGGTCGGTTATATTTACTGATGAAAAGTGTTTCTCATCTGTCGCTGCATATGGCCGTCAGTGTTGGCGAGTGCTCAACACACGCTACCAACGCAGAAACATCCATGAAACAGGCTACAGTGGACGAGTGATGACCTCTATGCACGGATGGATGTGGTGGGGAGGTGTCGGCGAGTTGGTCGACATAGAGGGACAGCTGGACGGCCAACAATATATAAACATATTAGAAACCTCCTTTATCCCGTCTGTCCGTGCATATGCCATTCCTGAACCCCAGCCTATATATGGTGCAAGACCGTAGCTCCATACATACGAGCCTAGTGGTAAGGCATTGGTTTGAGGCTCACCCAGAGATTGTTCTATTGGATTGGCTACCTAAGGGAGCTGACTGCAATCCAATAGAGAATCTCTGGGCTTACATGGTTCAGGAATAGGGCGTGGAAGAAAAAAGAAAGGAGGCAGTGAGGCGGAAGGCAAGAGCTGTGTGGGAGGGCATTAAAAATAGGCCCGAGATAATTATGTAGTAAGTTGGTGGACTCCATGCCAACCAGACTAAGAGAGGTTATTGAAGCGGATGGGGGTTGGACACATTATTAACAGTATGTGTAGTAAAATTTACTTAATGTTAAGTATTATTATGATTCAATTTTTCTTTTAAATATTATTATTGTCATTTATGATTTATGGGTATGTAAATATGACACTATCAATATAAGTTTAAAATGTGTGTATGTAAAATATATTTATTTACATAGTAATTATACTCATTATATACAAAATAAATCTTTACCGGGGGTATGCTCGCTCACCTTGTTACTGACATTACTTATTTCTATATATTCTCCATAATAAAAATGTGCAGTAATAATGTATACGACAGTTTTTCTTCCACAATAATCACTACCATAATCTTAATACCATTATCATATTGCTACAACTGTCATAATTATTCCTATCAATACTACTACCTATATTAATACAACTATCATGATATCCACTATCATCGCTTCCTCTATCGTCATTACCTCGATAATCGTTATGACTATCATCGTACACTATCATTACTCAGACTATACCATTACCACAGCCATCACTATCATTACCCACTGTTATCACTATCATTATCATCACTCCCTCTACCATCACTACTATATTCGCAAATAGCAGTATCGTCATTAATCCTGTCATCACTAACACTATAATCACTAACACTAAAATAACTTTCATTATCATCATTATTGTTTCATCCTCATCACAAACACTATCATCACACTGAGTAGGGTGTCTCAATATCATTACTAACACTCTCACGACTTGCAAAAGTCATCACTAACACTATTACCCCTCCCATGACCATCACGCTTACTACCACTGTCACCACTATCTCTATCATCACTTTATCATCACAAGCACTATCATCAGCTACCGTTATTGTTACAACCACTATCAACATTATCACTGTCTCTATAATCACTATAAGGTTTCCCATTACCATCATTAATTGTTCCAACTATCATTAATTACTACAACTATGACAGCCATTATCATAACCACTGTCATATTTACCACTAGCATCACTTCTATTACATTCATAATCTAAGTATTGATTACAGCCAAGTTTACAGAGACATTTTAATGCAATACTTAATAAGCTTCTCGGCTTAAACTATATCTGTCTAGTAAATTACAAAATTGGTAGAGCCTGGTTGCAGAGGCTTATATACTTTATGCAATAAGTGTGTCAATGAATACACGAGTAATTTACCTTATTTTATGACATTTCATTAATATATGGAATCCGTTATGTATGCGCTGTGCATAGCTATGTATTTATGTTGTTAAGTTTTACTCTTTCAAAGCTAGTAATAGCGTATGTGGATAATGCAGAATTTTTCGTATAAGCATACAAAAGAAGTCAAGAACACACAAACACGCAACCACTGGATGAAATCAATATGCGCTGTGAAGATGTTTTGTTTTCATATGACACAGTGAATCAAATCTCTGACTGTTTCACAGGGTGAGTGTGTTCGTGCGTTTGTTACCCTGTGAGCCGTCGTGTACAAAGAGCCGTTCCGTTTTCTTTCCACTAAAATACGGGGGTCCGTTTTTGTGGTCGCCGAGTGTACCATAATATCAGTCCCGGAATCATAATTAGGGTAAAAAGTGCCCATATCATAGGCACCATCAGTCCGATATATTATTGGATGTACATGTAGGCAGTAGGCCTATACTTGTTTGTCACTTATTGTCTTGCTGCCTGGATGAGTATACTACAACGCTTCTAAACCTCGCATCTGCAGCTACACAGTGCCGTGCAGGTCAGACCAAAGCAGTAGCATTTGCATCGACCGCAGCATTCCGACTTGCATCCACACTTGGTCAGCTGCTAGCAACTCTCTGCAATGGTATATAATTTGATATATCCGGAAATAAGAACACTTCCAATAATTTTGAGAGCATCATCATCTTATGGACGCATGTAGTTACTTCATGCCAATGTTTTCAACTATATAAAAATTCAGAAAATAATCGAAAAAACGCCGAAAATACAAAGTTATTAAACTGTTGTTGTGCATAATTCGTGATATATTCATCATATTCATTCAAGTGTATTTGTATTGCAACTTTTCAAGATACTAGTAATTTCTACTACCTTCTATGCGTCTGATGGGGCATCATCAAAATCAATGTTCATGGTTGTGAAGATATTGTTAGTTAGGACAAAATATCCACAGGCCAATCCACACCGCCTACTGCTTGACTTCACAAATGCATCAAAAGTCAACGTTGCCAAAATTTGCCTGGTGGGTTACAGAACTGACCAAATGAGAGGTCCGAGCTACAGGAATTTGCAGCTGTAGCCAGCAATATTTAAGGGGTGAGGGGCCAGTTTTTCTGTCCCCCCTTCTCACTCGTGATAAAACTCCATTGTTTTTTTGTTTTGTTTTTTAAGACGTTTGGTCAATTAGTTTGAAGATTTTAAGATTTTACGCCCCATTCCCTTGTCATTGTTAAGACCTTTAGTTCCATTTAGGTGTTAATTTTTCCTGGCGAGCTATAGCGAGCCTGTAATTGTAAGTGTAGCCAGCCTTCGGTGGGACATGTTACTACCAACAAATATGTACACATTTATCTTGAAGGGGGATCTATTTATTTTTTATTTATTTTTTACAGCTTGATGGAGGTCCAGGGAGGAAAAACATAAGATTAAGATAAAACTAAGCGTATAAATACGCCTATCTCCTCTTAACAGATGTTCTAGCTGAAATATAGGTGTACTGCATAAATAAAGACATCAGATTTAATTCAACAAACTTCCTAGTACCCATTAAAAACTCACATCATATTTGTATTTCTGTTATATACTGATGTTGACGGCTCCCAACTTCCGCATAGCCTGAAACTTGCATGTTGTCAATTCTGCGCCAGCCTGTAAATCACGAGAATGGGAGTTTAAATCCCGGTTTATCTCTTGCAGATATTATTGGGACTCCATTCGTGAAATACATTCACTACCCTTTACCATTGCAATATTTTACCCTAAGCTTAATGGCATGTCGTAAATACAGTATAACTTGTGCTATTTCCAACTGAGTACTATTGCGTTACTCTAGAATTATATCCGTGGGATGTAGAAAACTAATCTTCACTGTAAAAAAAAAAAAAAAAAAAAATCAGGAAATTCATAGTGCGGTTGGGTGCAGTACACGATTAGATTGATATCTAGTAGTCCTACTCGATAAATGGATATTAATTGTAGTCATGTGCTGTACTTATATAACTGTCTTGATGGTGATGGTTAGAGCGTGTAAGTTCTGTATAAGATATCCTAGGTTCGAATCCTGGGAGAATCACATGTTTTCATTCAATTTATTTCGGGGTTATTGGTGTGAAGAACGATGTTAACAATATTATACTAAACTTAGGTACGTTAGGAATATTGAAATTTGAAATATTCGTTTTTGACTGACGTTCGCATTCACCCAACAAATGTTCGTGTGAAATTTGGTGAAAATCCGTCGATCGGTCTAGGAGGAGTTATCGGACAGACAGACAGACAGATAGGCAGACGGACGGACAGACAGACAGACAGACGTCTCACCATTATCATCACATCTGAGACATGTGTATGATGTGTGGCTTTCTGTGATGTGAGTGCCCCTACGGGGCACACACACACACAGGGAATAGGTACAGGGTGGGGGGGTGGGGGTCCTGAAGTGGGGGGGTGGGGGGTGGAGGGGGGGTGGTGCAAAATATGTTTTTGGACCTAAGGTCATAACTATTGCACAAATTCAAAAAATCTGTTTTTAATTACCGTCGCATTTACGCACCGAAGGTTCGTGTGAAGTTTGGTGAAAATCCGTCAAACGGTCTAGGAGGAGTTCTCGGACAGACAGACAGACGGACAGACAGACCTTTTGGTTTGCATGTACCACTATACGGGGGGCGACACCACTCTGCTTACGCAGAGTTGATAAAGATGATTTGTATAACGAGTTTGGTTGTCCTCTTCCTATTGAAGCTGATATTCCCCAGGAACGTCCCCGTGTCTCATAAACTTAGGTATATTGATATTTGTTTTCCGTTGATATGCTTTTCTATCCTTATACTAATATACATCTAAAGGATTAATATGTAGAGTTAGGTACATTAATAGTATGTTTTTCCTTTGATTAATTGGTAAGCTTTTTAATCCTTCTACCATTATACCTCTTCAATCTCAATCTACAAAGGAGTACACAGGAAATCAAGCAACAAAAGGTCTAGTGACCCCTCAAGGCTGCTTGTCCTCCACACTGAGGATCAAGTGTCCAAACAGTGGTTTAGAGTGGGTAAGGGAAAATTGGAAAGGGAACCACTGCCCTGGAACTAATGTCTGTGGCAGGATTAGGATGTTAGTACATAAGAACATAAGAACATAAGAAAATGGGAGTCTGCAGAAAGCCGATTGGCCTAAGCAAGGCAGATCCCTGTCCCACACAACCCCAAATCAATTACAAAGCCCAATTATAGGCTCAACACTCTAATACCCTGAGGATCATCCTACCAAAACGGTTAGAGATTAACGCAGGATTATGGGGGTCTGCAGAGCGCTGATTGGCCCAACCCGGCTGATCCCCCTTCACACCCAACCCTTCTCGTCCATATGCTTATCCAATTTTATCTTAAAGCTCCCTACAGTTTTAGATCCCACTATAGCACTTGGTAGTCCATTCCACCCATCTACAACTCTGTTACCAAACCAATATTTGCCTATATCTTTTCTGAAACGAAATTTATCTAATTTGAAACCATTGGTACGAGTTCTTTCGCTATCACTGAGCTTTAGTACATTTGTCATGTCCCCTTTGTTAATCCCACTAACCCACTTGAACACCTCTATCATATCCCCTCTAACTCTGCGTCTCTCTAACGAATGTAAACCTAATTTCTTCAACCTTTCTTCATACGGAAGATTTCTAATATTATGGATCATTTTTGTCATTCTACGCTGTACTCTCTCCAATGAATCTATGTCCATTCTGTAATAAGGACACCAAAATTGGACAGCATAATCCATATGGGGTCTCACTAATGACAAGTAAAGTTTTAAGATAACATCAGCAGTTCTGTTACTCACACTCCTAGAGATGAACCCGAGAATCCTGTTTGCCTTATTACGAACGCCTATACACTGTTTTCTAGGCTTCAAATCATTGCTAACAAACACACCTAGATCTTTCTCGCAGTCTGAATTTTCTAATTCTAAATTAGCTAGTTTATATTTAACATTTGTTTGCATCTTCCCTATCTTTAATACCTTGCATTTGTCAATGTTAAACTTCATCTGCCAATTTACTGACCATTCATGTAAGGTATCTAGATCCCTTTGGAGGCACTCTATATCGCTATCTGAATCAATTGATCTCCCCATTTTAGTATCGTCTGCGAATTTACTTATCCTACTAGTTATACCTAAATCTAGGTCATTTATGTATATAAGAAACAACAGGGGACCTAATACCGATCCCTGGGGGACACCACTTTTGACTGCTCCCCACTCTGACTTGGTACCATTTATGCTGACTCTCTGTTTCCTACCAATTAGCCATGACCTAATCCATCCCAACAACGCCCCACCTATTCCATGTGCCTCAACCTTTCTCATCAATCTCTCATGAGGGACTCTGTCGAAAGCTTTACTGAAATCTAAATATATAATATCGTATGCCTTGTCATTATCTACTGCTTCATATACCTCTGAGAAAAAACTAAGCAAATTAGTAAGGCAAGAACGTCCCTGTGTGAATCCATGCTGAGAAGAATTGATTAAGTTAAATGTTTCTAAGTGGTTTCTCATTTTCCTAGCAATAATTGACTCTAGTAGCTTTCCTATGATTGAAGTGAGACTAATGGGACGGTAATTGGATGCTATTGATTTATCACCTTTTTTGAAAATCGGAACTACATTTGCAAGCTTCCAAGCTTCTGGAACTATACCTGTTTCTAATGAATTGTTAAAAAGAAATGTTAATGGGTAACTTAACTCATCTCTGCATTCTTTTAATACTCTGGCATATACCTCATCGGGACCAGGCGATTTCTGAGGTTTCAGTCTGTCAATTTCCTTAAGCACATCATTTCTACTTATAGTAACCGTACTTAACCTATTTTCTATACTATCTCTATACCTTACGGACTTCTGGAATCTGTGCCAAATTTTCATTAGTGAAAACGGATAGAAACTGACTATTTAATGTACTGCACATTTCTAAATCACTTTCTGTCATTTCTCCTATCGAAGTTTTAAGGGGGCCTATTTTATCTCTAACTTTAGATTTATATAGCTGGTAAAAAGCCTTAGGGTTATTTTTTGAGTCATTGGCTATCCTGATTTCATAATTTCTTTTGTCTGTCCTTATACATTTTTTAACCTCTCTTGATAGATTTTGATAGTAAGCAAGTAGGTGAATTTCGCCTTTCTTTATTTTTCGATATATTCCTCTCTTTTTTCCTAGAAGGTCTAATAGTCTATTATTCATCCATTTGGGTTGGTTCTGTGTTGATCTAAATTTTCTTTTGGGGATATATTTATTTTGCGCATTGTGGAGTGAAGAAATAAAATTATTATATGTAGCTGTCAAATTATCCTGAGTTAAGACAGGTATCTGAGAGAGAGTATGTTCATTAGCGCACCTGGGTCCACTTAATAGTTTAACCATAGGATCGACTCTTAAGGCTCGTCTTAATCCACCATAATTGGCTTTTCTGAAATCTGGGATAAGTGTCGTATTCTCTTTAGCCTTTCCTGTCCATTGTATGTTAAAATAAATTGATTTATGATCACTATTTCCTAGTTGGTCTCCTATCTCTACATTATTTATCATTTGTTCATTATTACTGAGAACTAAATCGAGGATATTATTACCTCTAGTAGGCGAGTCTATGAATTGAAATAAAAAAACTATCCTGTACCGCCTCAATAAACTCTTCTGAATCTGAGTCGCCGATTTGATGCTGCCAATCAATATTCGGAAAATTGAAATCCCCTATAATACACACATTGCTAAACCTTGATGCTATTTTCACTTCCTGCCATAAAGCTGTACCTTCGTTTCTACTCATATTTGGTGGTCTATAAATAACTCCAATAATGATGGTCTCACTACCTTCGCTAACCTCAACCCAAACACTTTCGTTATCAGTATTTAGTCTAATACCTGATTTAATACAGCTTTTTAAAGAACTCCTGACAAACACTGCTATTCCGCCGCCCCTCCTACTTGTTCGGTCGCGTTTAAACAAACTATATCCTGGTATATGGAATTCTGCTAAAAAATGTCTTGATTCTGTATTAATCCATGTTTCAGTCAGTGCTATAATGTCTATATTTTCGTTGCTAACAAGTGCTCTAAGTTCATCCATTTTGTTACATAAACTCCTACACTTTGTATAATATAATCGCAATGAATTTATTTTACTGGTATCGGATTACCTTTATTTCTAACTGAATTCCCATCTTCTGTTACACCTTTAATATTTCTACTAGCAGTACAATTAAAATCCTGTGACTGATATTTTCTATTCCTATCTGATGTACCAGTACGGCAATTTACCCTATCTAGACAATTATTCTTACTCATATTCTCAGGCTTTATTTTCAGCGAAACCCCGCGACAATCCTATCTATTGACCTAGCTAAATTTGCCACCCCTAGCCGAGAAAGATGAACCCCGTCCTGTGCGTACAACTGATTTTTACCATAGAAACGGGTCCAGTTATCAAGGAATGGTATTGCATTTGCATTACAGTATTTTTCCAGCCGACAATTGATACCAATTGCCCTAGATGACCATTCCTTGCTGACCCCTCTCCGTGGCAAGATACTGTGTACTACAGGTATGCCTCCCTTCCTCCCAGTAGGGGACAGATGGGTTAGTAACATAACACACTTATAAGTGATCTTTCGTATATCTGGTAAAAAGAGAAACGTCTTAGTAATATACTGTATATACGCAATAATCCTCAATGAATCTGAGGGGGAATATAATAAAGTTATTCTTTACAAACGCAGTCAGTCGTGGGTTTGATGCAAGATATTTGTCTAGGCGAAGTTTAAAAGAATCAACGGTGGTGCAATCTATAACGTCTCGGGGAAGCCCATTCCACAAGATGAAAACTGGATTGAAGAAGAAATTCTTAGATTCGTGGGAGTTAAAAGATTTACCAATAATTTTGCAACCGTTTCCCCGCGTGTAATTAGACTGGTCGATGGTGAAACTATAGTACTTACTACAGTTTATGTTGTCGATGCCTTTGATGAATTTGAACACTTGAATTAAGTCACCTCTTAATCTGCGCTGGGTCTAAGGAAATAAATTTAATTCTCTAAGACGCTCCTCGTATGGTTTTTCTTTAGGCTCGGTATCATTTTGGCAATTCTACGTTGAACTTGTTCTAGCTTGTACATATCATTTTGGTAATAAGGGCACCAGGATTGAACGCAGTATTCCAGTATAGATAGGTATATTGATAGTATTTTTTCTTTGATTACTTGATAAGTTTTCCCATCCTTATACCAATAGGCTCTAATGTAGAGTTAAAGTATCTAAAGGCTCAATATGTAGAGTTAGATATATTAATAGTATGTTTTCCTTTTGATCAACCTTCGATTAGCTTTTCCATCCTTACATGACACTGGGTTCATCAATACCACTATAACTCTATAGGGTTCGTTATCATAAGCAATCCATATTGGTTCAACGTTTTTTTTTTTTTGTTTTTTTTTTTAGGGTAGTCTGGTTATTTGCGCCGCATTTTTTTGGCTGGTCCAGTTTCTTTATATTAAGTTGAAACAATGCCAAGCTCATTTTGGCGCGTTCTCGAAAGTCTAAATTGACTGAAGTTGAAGTGAAAGTAAAGTCAAATAACTGAAACTGCTCCTGTAACCCTTCCAGATTCTATCAAATGGATTTAGGAAGATGGCAGATTAACTAAGGTGAATCAGAACACTCATCACGTATTTATCACTGACGGCTATAATGTACAGACGCATATTCTGGCATTATATTGGTGTAATAAGATGAATTAGGAGACTGCACCTTCATTTTAGAGAATAATAGGTCTATAATATATGATCATATAATTCGACAATTGATGCGTATATGTGTGGTTTGGTGTTACGCTTGGGCAGTTAGTAACATTTAACAGCAAATATAAATTTGTTGATAGATTTCTTGCATTGATATATCTTACAATTTGTTCTATGATGATTTAACTTGGAAATGAATGCACAGCTACATGTGTGTTGGTAAGTGAAATACACCAGGAACGAAAATTCCTGGGAGCGAAACTTCCACCCCCAGCAAGATCCCTCCCTCTCTTCCACTTCCATCCACATATTACACGTCTCGTTAATCACAGTCTTCTAGATACAAACCACACTTCCTTACCCCCTGACATTCTTGAAGTACCCACTAAAGTATGTATTCCATTAAATACTAACCCTGCAGACTATAATACTCTCATCGTGTACAGGAACGAGGCGATCTGAAGACACCTCGCTCTCTCTACATTACGAAGGTATAGGTACGTACCCCATACTAACTAATTGTATCGAAATACCTCTGCTGACTTATATATGTCTAATTCTGATCAACCTGCAGACGGCCATAACTGCAAACCAGGTATTATTATATTCATGATATATATACTGTATATCATTATGTTAACTATGACAGCCCTCTAAGAAGGAGGGAAGGCACCCCTTATCTCTACCTTACGACGGTATAAGTATATGCACCCATGCTAGTTATTATGTTATTATATTGACTCCCCTCTGCCTTGTCAGTATGAGTATGTGTAACCCCATGCCCGATTACTCCTTATTCTAAGTAACTAAAGTATATATCCTACCAAAGCAACAGACAGACAGACAGACAGACATTCACCAACACTGTCGGAGGGAGAGAGATGGACAAAAACACCCCGCCTTTCCCATCTACTCCTCCCCCAGCCCAATTAGAAGCTTATCGCCTCAGCAGCCGGCACTGGACAACCCACCCCCAAAATGGCCGACCCCAGATGACCACCTCCCACCTCTCCAGACTGGACCTCCACACCAATCCACATGCTCCACACTTTTCAACTCACATTCTTCTTAGTATACAAACCACATCTCTTTCCTCCCCACCATTATTAAGATACTAGATGATATCCACCCCCTTGCTTTCTGATGACGTAAGCAGTAATGGCCGCGTCGTATGAATGTCCCTGTGACTGTCGTAATTACTGTTGTACTAATTTCACGTGCGTTTAGCTCCAGCTGAACCCAACTATAACCACCACAGGCAACATGACTGCAGGCTATGTATATGATTAATGAATATGTTTATCTTTAACTAGGACCCCCCTGCAGGAAAAGTAAGAGGAAAGCCACCTCTTAACTCTCTGTATTATGAGGGGTACAGATATATGACTATGCAAATTATTGTATTGGTTATGTCACTACCATTTTATTGTTAGGCCATGAATATGATTAATGAATACGTGACAGCCCCTGTAGAAGAAGTAAGAGGGTAGACACCTCTTAGCTCTCTGTATTATATAACTGTGCCACTTAGATATTGATTGTATCATTTACCATTATTTACTTGTTACTTATTAACATACTAACCCCGCATGATGACTGACCTACTAACCGTAGAATAATAAGGAAATTGCCACCTCGCACAATCTATTTTTCCCTAAAACCTTGTATTGCATAATCCAGCCTGTTTTTCTTTTCTAGCCTCCCTTCACACGCCTTCTACATACCTCGTCAAGACACTTCCTTCTCGGAGTACAGTTCACATGATCCTATCTTTTTTTTCCGTTGCAACCAGGCAGGCGACAGCTATGCACGCATGGACGACGCCGTGATCACCCCACGGAAGCGCCAATGCCTTGCGTCACGGGCTCGCCCCAGGTGCGTAGCCAACACAGTCTATCACCATGATAATGATAATTGCACTGACGCCTGATTATGCATGCCTACTATATTGACCACTATAAAGCTGTATTTTCTCTCTCTAGATATCTCTCCCTCGTCCACACGTGGTCTAGGTCTACGTGGGTATTTCCACCCTAACCCAGGTGGGCCGACAACAACAAATTAACTCGGCCATCGAGCCGTGCCCAGTCCGGAGGGACTCCTACCTGCGCCGCCCTCCTCGACCCCGGTATACGGGACCACCAAGGCAACCGCGCCTAACCACCACCTGTATACACGTGCCAACACCTGTGAGGTATTACAAGACTTGTTATTCAATCTCACCAAGACCTACAGGTACGAGAGAACTGTTCACTTACCTTTCTTCCCCTTGTTCCCTTCTTTTTAAAAGTAACCTACTTATCAAGTCAAACGATTAACCACTGACCCTCCCCTCGCCGCCGTGAACAACAAGACGACGGGTCCCTTGCTTGCCATACCACCTGCCATTAACTATTCTTATATGTCGGTGTGTGAACTAACGCTGTTATCTAATTCAGAACATTGGGAACGAAGGGCCAGATTGCCAGATGTTGACCCCACAGCCCTGCACAGACGCCCTGGCCCTGAATTAGAAGGGACCCATCAGCCCCTGGCCCGGGCAACACCGAGTCACCCTGCCATAATATATAAACCACGAGAGGAGGAGAGCAGGCAGTTCTAAACATAGCTTTTTGCCGGGCGGGACGTCGCTCTGTTGGAAGACTGTTTTACTCCCCTGTTAGTAACCGACCGGCACCCAGCAAGCTGAACACCAGGAGCTGATATATTATATTCCTGGGCCTGTATTAACCGTGGTAAATCACAGGTAAATATAGGGACCTAAGAGAAATATATATATATATCGCCACACATGCGCTTGGGTTGATTGAACCTCTCGTCATGGATCAGAGACAGTTAAGCAAGGTTTGTGCAGACCCAATGCTTACGTTTGTCCGATGAGACGCTACCCTGGCCTCAGCCCAGAAGCAGACCATTTAAGATCCATAGGAGAGACCCTGAACTCAACTTCATCACCGGTCAACCGACCCATCTGTAACTTCTTCACACAACTGGACCCCCTGGACGGCCCCCTGGAGCAGCCGAGAAGCCCCCGACGACACCAGATTCAAGAGGAGAAGAAGATAACCTGATCGGGCACGATTTCCTATTATAATATCAGTGTATAGATACTGTGTTACTGAACCGTTGTGTTGCCTGTGTTCACCTTTGAGTTATTTGTTAACTATAAAGAGATTTCGAGTTGATCCTAGAGTCGCCTGTTGCCTGTTTTGCCAGAGATTCGTTATAGTAAAATATATTACGAGATAATTACCGCGACAGTATTTACTCCCAGCCACGACACGAGTTACACTTAAATTGAGTGTTTTGGTATAGATATTCTGCGATCCCATAAAGAAGGGATAGGTCGTGAAGTATAATTTGATCTCAGTGACGAATTCCCATCCGTGCATTAACAATTAAGAGTATACATAAATAATTTCCTACTTGACTCTGCTAGATCGTGTAAAGTCGAACCTCAACGTTAGCCCCCACTTAATCGAATAACTAGAACCTTAGGCCTAAAGTAATGTTCGGTATCAGACATTGTGTAAATTAAATCAGTGCCCCCTTCAAGTGACTTTCTTATCCCTTCTTATCATGTCCGTATCGGAAGAATAATGCCCGAGACTCGGAAGTGGCAGTGCACGCTCTAATCCAGATCCACGATTGTGCTCGGAGAATAGAAAGACCAAGTTCTTCCTACTGACTTTACTACTCTTATCCATGTTCTCCAAAGTGAATTGACTCTTTTTCTATACCACGAGTGTGTTAAGTGAAATGAAGCTGTATTACAAATCACATTCCAAGATTCTATTTATGTGTTCTGTTGACCCCTCACATGTATGTATATGAAACCGGATATTCCAGTCTTGCTGAACTCACCTACGCAATAGTTAATCCTGAATAAAATCAGGGCATAACAGTAAGTAATAAATAATAACACCTGTTCCACACTTTTGGGAATGTTGTTGCTTAAGGGATGTGTATTTGTTACTGTATGATGTGTATGGATAGAGCTGTAGAAAGATAAATTACTCGACAGTCACTGGGATGATTGCTGTGGTGGTCTCATATTATTTCATGGGAGAAAATGTATGTACTCTTTAGTAAAAAGATCGAGCAGTGCAAGGATAATGAGGAATTATATGATTCACAATGTGTGGTAATATTTATTTACTTCTCAGTATAAGTACGAACATATGGCGGAAATACATACAGGTACCGACCCAAATCTGAGATTAAGGAACAACCCCAATGCAAGATATAGACGTTGAGTAACCTTCGCATATAACAACTAATTACATAGAATATTGCATTAGATACACATTAAAGCATTTTACAAAAAACAGTAAAATCCCTGCTAAAATACTAGACTATACTTGAAATGTAGCACAATATGTTTAGTCTTAGTAGCATATGGAGCTATAAGGACAATAATGGTAATGGCAAACTGGTGATCACAATTAAAACATGAGTACCAACAACACTATTACGATGTATAACTGCTATTATGAATTGTGAAAGGTAGCGTTGTTCAAGGAGAGTAGTGCCGCCTTATTTTGCATGTTTTTTATGTTTTATTTTTCAAGGAATACAGTGTTTTATTGTTGTTTATCATTGTTTGAGTGGAGGATTTGTATTAGTTTACCCATTACTCCAACAATCTTAAGATAACCCCACCACCCCCCACCCCCACTAGTGGGGAGGGCTATGAAGACAGGGAAAATGTGGGGTTGAAGACGTAAAAAGGCGATAAGGAGGTATTAAAACAAAACTTGGCTCGGGTTTTCATGAATTTGAAAGACATATAACCCCAAAATGGAAAAACCCGAGCCAAGTTATGACGAAAGTTGGCTCGGGTTTTCTGATGTTTCAGAGTCCCAAAACACAGTAACCTAATTATGAAAGTTGGCTCTGGCTTTCATGTATTTGAACCGCATAAAACCCCAAAATGGAAAAACTCGAGCCAAGTGTTGGCGGAAGTTGGCTCGGGTTTTCTGATGTTTCAGAGTCCCAACACACAGAAAGCTAATTATGAAAGTTGGTTGGGGTTTTCATGTATTTGAACCGCATAAAACCCCCAAATTGAAAAACTCGAGCCAAATTTTGGCTAAAGTTGGCTCGGGTTTTCCGATATTGCAAAGTTCAAAAACACAGTAGGCTCACCGAATGTTTAAACTTGGGGCAACAGTTGTGATATCGGGTGTATCACCTAGCTCTGAACGGGTATATCATAAGTGTTTACTATACCCCTTTAAAAGGACATTAGCCTAACCTAACAACCTTCCCTAACCTATCCTAGTATTATGGGTGGGGGCTGCCGCCCCCACACCCCCACCCCCCACACACCCCTAAAAAGGGTATATCATAGTGTTTACTATACCCCTTTAAAAGGACATTAGCCTAACCTAACAACCTTACCTAACCTATCCTAGTATTATGGGTGGGGGCTGCCGCCCCCACACCCTCGCCCCCACACACCCCTAAACAGGGTATATCATAGTGTTTAATATACCCCTTTAAAAGGACATTAGCCTATCCTAACAACCTTACCTAACCTATCCTAGTATTATGGGTGGGGGCTGCCGCTCCCACACCTCCGCCCCCACACACCCCTAAAAAGCGTATAACGCGATAATAAGCATTTGTAAATAATACCGCAACTACGAATCTTGTTTGTGAGACTAGTATTAACCTAACTAAACAACACAACCTAATCCTTTAAAAAAATAAAAATAAAAATGGTAAATAACGTAAGTACCAATCCCTTGTTATGAACGTAAACCCCCAAACCCTAACCACTATTAGACAAACCAATATGAGTTTGTACCTTAATGTAGGAGGATAAAGTTTAGCCGCAAGGAGAAGAAAGTGGTGCAATCGTGTTGCTGGATCCGGAAAGGCCTTTTGGAAAAGGAAGAGTGACAAGTACCCTTCAAAGTGTTCCTCCTTGCGTCCAAAGTTTAACAAAGCCGGGTCTGACAGTGTGTTCACCTGGTCGTGACGTATCAGCTGGTTCTGACGTAAGATCAGCTGATGGTGTTCCAATAACACTACTTATGATTTCAGAATAGTGTATTATTGTTATTTGTTCGTGAAAATCTAGAGAGAATTGTGGTATTATCATGCATTATTAATACTGAGGTCTTGCAACAATATTACAAGTGTTTATAGTCGCCTACAAATATATACAGAACGTGTTGAAGCAGAATATTGAGCCTGGTGAATTCGCGGCATTCGTAAGAAATTACGTTTTAAAAAGGCCGGGCGGAGCCGGAGGACGGAGGTATTCGAAGGGGTTCGACGCAATGCTTGAACCGACCGAAATCAAGACGGCACAAGACGATGTTTACATTTTTTACTTAGATTGTCGGTGTATTTGTCTGTAAGTGGGTATTTTTTCAATGTGTCGATAACGAAAATCCTCCATGCGGACTATATGGAGAAAAATATGGCGAATCTATTGGTGCCTATTTTCATTAATAAATTGTTTCTCATAAGGTGGCACTAGTGTCCTTGAATATTATCATTACCGTTTCCTATACATGTTCTTTATTGATGGGCATAAACTGTATAGTTGTATATGGTGGGGAGATTGTAGGCACCAATCGATCAGGGCTAGACCCAGGTGAGGTTATAGGCATGTGATAAAGAGTCGCTGGAACTCCTGTTTCATTTGCTTGGCCTCTCTTACTGATTTCTTTGTGCCTCATTTACACTGAGAGCAATCCAGCTAGCTCTCACAAACACCTCCTCCTCCTATCCACTTCACTACACTAAACATGCACACCACACTTCATTCCTCCACACCAAAATTAAAAAAACACAAAATGATGAATTTTAGCCCAGCCTCGGAGTCCCCAGGGACCATAAATGCCCCCTCACCCGACCGACCATCCCTGACGACCCCACACAATTACCTGGACCTCGGCCTGTTACTCTTTCTATTAATTTCTGCAAACATTCGCGGACTTTCCTCTAACTTCACTCTGTGAGCACCATCTCTCCTCCTCGCTAACAAACCTGATCTTGCTCTTCCTCACCGAAACCCAGGTGTCTGTAG
>CM064497.1:63248403-63381270 GCA_032716605.1 Paralithodes platypus | reverse complement strand
CGCCATCATGGACAGTACGCCAAATAGTGATTCCGCTGTGTCCGATACCGTGCTTCCTATGACGCCCGTGCTAGTTCGTCGCGCCTTACCCCGACGCCATCGCCTAAATGTGTTATCTCCCGGAGGTATTGAGACGACATTGAGACTTTATGAGCGAGCTGATGCCAAGCATAATGTTGATGATGAAGGCAGTGACGACTCCAGTAATTATAAGTCGAGTGATTATGGCCATGAGAGTGACAAAGAAGAGCAATTCCTGGGATTTGCGAGAGAACATGACAGTGATGAGAGTGATGAAGGTGATGTACCAGTTATTGAGGAAGCTGGTTTACCTAAAGACAGTGAACTTGAGAGAGTGAGTGAGTGGGAGAGTTCAAGGTCACTCATCAAATATTGCATAAGTGACACAACGCCAAGCCCTTCCCCAGGTAAATCGCCTTTCAAGCTACACTTATATAAGCAGAATATACTTGAAAAGGCGGCCGCGGCAGCTAGGGAACAAGCCAAAATACTTGGTGAGGATGAGGCTGTGAGTGAGGGTGAGCGTGGTGACCCTTCTCGCCCGCCATTGTCTCCCTTATCTACCCACGCCACCCAAGATGACCCGGATGACCCGGGTGCCCTGCATTCTTCCCCACCACCCCCACCACTGCCAAGGGTTGAGGACCCCCCACTTTCGGCCTATTTGCCTCCTAGGTCCCCCGACAGGAGACATACTGCTGCCGAAAAGGGGAAAGGCAGGAAATATACCAAAAAAATAAAGAGAAGTAAGAGTTTTGTTCGATGCTCCCGGGGCATCCACCCCTGCCGGCCCCAGCCATACGCCCCCGCAACTTTCCCCACGGTCCTCCCCACCTCTCCCGCCTTGAACATGTCTTCCTAAAGAAGTCTTTGAGCTCGCATCACCAATACCTGGGCCTAGTGACAGTGAAGAATTAATTTCTGTCACTCGTCGCTGGCCAAGGAGCCCAGGACCTCGGGGTGATATAGCCTCACCTGCCACTCCTTCCCCACCTCGCCCACCCGCACGCCGCCCACGCATCACTCGTTCCCCGCCAGATTATGTGGGGGCCACTGATGATGAAGGGCTCCTCTCTGAAGACTCTGGCCATGATTACATAGATCCACCGTCAGGGCAAGATGACCACTCTGACGATGACTATATGGACATCGACAGCCCTAGACCCATCCGCTTGGCCCGGTGTCGTGCTGCCCGTCATGCTGGCCGACGCCCTGACCGACGCTCTCGCCGCCCTAGGGCGCGCGCCTCCCGAGTTGGCCGTGGGCGTGCTGGGCCACCAGCTGGAGCTCCTCGTCAGCGTAGACAAGACTCATTCTACGTTTTTTAGTGGCAAGACGTAGTTGATGGGGATGGATACAACCCTGATGTGCCAGCTTTTGATGAGGTACTGGAGGGTTCAGGTATTACCCCCAATTTTCCTGCAGGCCCCAATGCTCCACCACACGAACTATTTGAGGCCTTCTTTGATGAGGAGGTGGTAGGCTATGTTGTCAAAGAGACAAATAAGCAGCACCAATACCAGGTCCACTTTTTGGGCAAGGTGACCAAGGGCCACATGAGGCAGTGGACCCCAGTGACTCATGATGAGTTCATGGTGTTCCTGGCACTCACCATGCTAATGCCTCATGTCAAGAAGCATTGGTTGCCTGACTATTGGATCACCAATGATCTCATATCCCTGCCTTCGGGAAATATATGTCTCGCGACCGGTACCTTGATATCCTCGCAGCGCTCCATCTTGTCACCAACCTTGACGTCCACCTCCCAGACAAGCTGTGGAAGATTAGGACGTTGTATGAGATGATGCGAGAACGCTTCACCTCCTACTTCAAGCCCTTCCGCAAGGTCGTCATTGATGAGTCTCTTGTGCTGTTCCGGAGAAAACTCAACTTCCGGCAGTACATCCCCTCAAAAAGACATCGCTTTGGCATAAAATTCTTTGTGCTGTGTGACTGCCAAACTGGCTATATCCTGGACTTCCTGGTCTACAGCGGGAAGGAAGGGGACGTGCTTGTGGACCCCCTCATTGGCTTTGGCGGAGCAGTGGTGCAAGCCATGATGGACCGCTACTTTCACAAAAATCACGTCCTCTACACGGACAATTATTACACGTCCCCCACTCTCTCACAGTACCTGCATGAGCGCAAGACGGGGACTGTAGGCACAGTACAAGGGAAAAGGAAGGGCATGCCACCTTTCCCTCCAAAGACCAAAAAATGTGATGTGTTCAAGAAGAAGTCGGGGCCCATTCTGGCTATCCACTGGCACGACCAGAGGAAGGTCAACCTCCTGAGCACCATCCACAAGGGGGAAATGGTGGAGACTGGCAAGGTGGATCGCCGCACCCAGGCCAGGGTCACCAAGCCTGATGCTGTCCTGGACTACAACATCAACATGAGGCTGGTGGACAAGTCCGACATGCAGATAGGCTTCATTGACTGCCTGCGTACCTCGTGCAGATGGTACAAAAAGTTCTTTCTGCATATGGTGGACATGTCAGTTCTGAATGCCTACAATATATACAAGCTTCGGAATGTGAACACACCCATGAAGTTCAATAGCCTGCGGAGGTTCCAAAAGCAGGTGTTGACGGAGCTCCTAGAGAAGTATGCTACGCCACAGAGGGCAGTGGCACATCCTGGGCCCGCCGTTATTGACCGCTTGCAGTGTGCTCAATACTTGATTAGGCACAGGCTTGGTTCCCTGCCTCAGAATTAATCAGGAAGAACGCAGCAGAAGCGGTGCCATGTCTGCTACAACAGCAGGGTGAGGGCGAGGTCAGGTAAAGAGTCCACCTTGGAGTGTGTGGAGTGCAAGGTGGCACTCTGTGCTTTAGGGTGCTTCTTTGATTACCACTCCAAGCTGGAGTTCTAATAATCATACTGAAAGTGCCAAATAAAATGACAATATGTACACTATATATATAGGCAAAAAGTGGAAGAAAACCAATTTATTGTTATACAAAAGTCATGTATTATGAGACAATTGATACAAATACAATTACACCATACTAATATGTGAAAGTGACACATATGTATATATAAAGTGACATTCATATGATTAGAACCTATAGAAATATAGAAATCAGTGAAAAAAGACACAATAAATTGTATATAAATCGTTTACAAAGCATATAACTAAGTGAAAGTGACACAAGACCTAATATTTGATGGCCAAAGTATAATAAACACCTGTGATAACGAATAATCAGTGCCTAATACAACAATAACCTACCTCAATTACTACTAACATGTACGGTATCGAGTGAAAATGAGCATTATCAGTGACAGTGACACTCTCTAAATCATATTTCTCAAAGTGAAAGTGACACAAGACCTAATATTTGATGGCCAAAGTATAATAAACACCTGTTATAACGAATAATCAGTGCCTAATATAACAATAACCTACCTCAATTACTAATGAAATGTACGGTATCGAGTGAAAATGAGCATTATCAGTGACAGTGACACTCTCTAAAGCATATTTGTCAAAGTGAAAGTGACACAAGACACAATACTTGATGGCCACTGTATAATAAACACCTGTGATAACGAGTAATCAGTGCCTAATATAACAATAACCTACCTCAATTACTAATAAAATGTACGGTATCGAGTGAAAATGAGCATTATCAGTGACAGTGACACTCTCTAAAGCATATTTATCAAAGTGAAAGTGACACAAGATACAATACTTGATGGCCAAAGTATAATAAACCTGTAATAACGAATAATCAGTGCCTAATATAACAATAACCTACCTCAATTACTAATAAAATGTACGGTATCGAGTGAAAATGAGCAATATCAGTGACAGTGATACCCTAATAAACATACTTTATATAATTGGCCTCAAAATAACTAAAAAAAAATATCAAATAAACATCACATTCTCAATATCAAACACTAAAATCGTCTAAGGGAGATAAATACTTTGGCGCGACGAGCGGCTAGGTGCGTTGTAGCCGTGGCCGGGGCGACGCGTCCGAACGCGGGAAGAATTTTCCGCCGAAAAGCACTCGTCTTCCCGCGCTTACCATTATGCAACCAGAGGGGCTAGAGACCTCTACTCAACGCCATTCGACAGAGCAAGGTTTGTGGAACATTATTTTTTGTTATTCATAACATTACATGCCATATTCATTGAATTACAGAGGAGTTAACATAGACCAAAGATCGTCAAAACACCCGGTACCACAGCACAGTCGCAAGCTATAGCCCCCGGGGCTGGAGGGTTAAATTATAGCAGTAACCCTTCTCTCGCCCACACTCCCACCACCACCCTGTTTACGTCTTATTGAAGAGGAACCCTTTAGTAAACTGGGGGTGGCCTGTGGTGTAGTTGGTAGCACACTCGTTTCCTAACCGAGAGGTCCGGGTTCGAATCTTGGGAGGTGGAGATTGTTGGGCAATCTCCTCACACCCCTTGCTACTGTTCTGAATGTTTAACCCCTTCTGTACCTGCGACGTTTTCTTTATTTATGGTTAGGTATATTTAGACTATTTTGTGCAGCTTAAGAAGGATTTGTGGTAGTAAACAGGGGTAATTAAGATTATTCGAAGCCTGTTGGTTGCTGAAGACCCTTGTTAAGCTGAATATAATCGTCTATTAAAGGTAGCGCCAACGAACTTGATACTAATCTTGATCCCTGACATCGTTGTAACTCAAAAGGGCCTAGAGCAAACTGGCTGGAAATATCCATACCTATTTCTTGGTGGACTCTTCCCCATGGTAGAAACGTCAGCCCGATTGCGTTCATATACTCTGAGTTATAAGATCTTATTGGGTCAAGATTATTGTCAAGTTCGCTAGCACTAACTATAGTAGCCAGTATAAAATTAAAAGGACGGAACTGGTATTGAACGGGTTAACAGTCAAATAGTTTTATGCCAGGGTAAAATGGTTCCGTTTCTCGTCCCTTAACTACTACAACAACCCTTTTAGTAAACAATTTGGTACAGTTATACAAACATAATCGTGCACCATTCATTGTTCATTATGCAAGTACACATCTGCGTAAGCTGATATACGCAAAAGACAAAATTACAAAAAGTAGACGAAAATTATAAGACTATGAAGAAGAATAGGAGTTTAAACAAATATGTACTCAAATAAAAAATATAATTCGTTAGAGAGTATGCAGCAAGATATGAGCTACCGAAACAAAACTGCAAGTAGCACACATGGCCTGCAATATATCTTGGTAATTAAGATGATGGCCCCGGAGATGCCTAAGAGCTCCATAACTCGGCCACACGGAGCGAGAAATGGGAGGGGGGGGGGGGGGGTTATGTGGTGGGGAGGCGGGGGGGGGGTGTAGGTGGGGGAATGGAGGAGGGGACAAGGATTTGGAGGGGAGTAATTATTGTTTTGGTGGGTATGCTAATAGTGGGGGAGAGGACAGGGAAGGGTTGGGGTGAAGGTGGGGGGGGGGGAGTACAAAAATGACCATAGTGGTTGCAAATTGCAATATATATATATATATATATATATATATATATATACAGTATATATATATATATATATATATATATATACAGTACATAAGAACATAAGAACATAAGAAAATGGGAGTCTGCAGAAAGCCGATTGGCCTAAGCAAGGCAGATCCCTGTCCCACACAACCCCAAATCAATTACAAAAGCCCAATTATAGGCTCAACACTCTAATACCCTGAGGATCATCTTACCAAAACGGTTAGAGATTAACGCAGGATTATGGGGGTCTGCAGAGCGCTGATTGGCCCAACCCGGCTGATCCCCCTTCACACCCAACCCTTCTCGTTCATATGCTTATCCAATTTTATCTTAAAGCTCCCTACAGTTTTAGATCCCACTATAGCACTTGGTAGTCCATTCCACCCATCTACAACTCTGTTACCAAACCAATATTTGCCCTATATCTTTTCTGAAACGAAATTTATCTAATTTGAAACCATTGGTACGAGTTTCTTTCGCTATCACTGAGCTTTAGTACATTTGTCATGTCCCCTTTGTTAATCCCACTAACCCACTTGAACACCTCTATCATATCCCCTCTAACTCTGCGTCTCTCTAACGAATGTAAACCTAATTTCTTCAACCTTTCTTCATACGGAAGATTTCTAAATATTATGGATCATTTTTGTCATTCTAACGCTGTAACTCTCTCCAATGAATCTATGTCCATTCTGTAATAAGGACACCAAAATTGGACAGCATAATCCATATGGGGTCTCACTAATGACAAGTAAAGTTTTTAAGATAACATCAGCAGTTCTGTTACTCACAACTCCTAGAGATGAACCCGAGAATCCTGTTTTGCCTTATTACGAAACGCCTATACACTGTTTTTCTAGGCTTCAAATCATTGCTAACAAACACACCTAGATCTTTCTCGCAGTCTGAATTTTCTAATTCTAAATTAGCTAGTTTATATTTAACATTTGTTTGCATCTTCCCTATCTTTAATACCTTGCATTTGTCAATGTTAAACTTCATCTGCCAATTTTTACTGACCATTCATGTAAGGTATCTAGATCCCTTTGGAGGCACTCTATATCGCTATCTGAATCAATTGATCTCCCCATTTTAGTATCGTCTGCGAATTTACTTATCCTACTAGTTATACCTAAATCTAGGTCATTTATGTATATAAGAAACAACAGGGGACCTAATACCGATCCCTGGGGGACACCACTTTTGACTGCTCCCCACTCTGACTTGGTACCATTTATGCTGACTCTCTGTTTCCTACCAATTAGCCATGACCTAATCCATCCCAACAACGACCCTCCTATTCCATGTGCCTCAACCTTTCTCATCAATCTCTCATGAGGGACTCTGTCGAAAAGCTTTACTGAAATCTAATATATAATATCGTATGCCTTGTCATTATCTACTGCTTCATATACCTCTGAGAAAAAACTAAGCAAATTAGTAAGGCAAGAACGTCCCTGAGTGAATCCATGCTGAGAAGAATTGATTAAGTTAAATGTTTCTAAGTGGTTTCTCATTTTTCTAGCAATAATTGACTCTAGTAGCTTTCCTATGATTGAAGTGAGACTAATGGGACGGTAATTGGATGCTATTGATTTATCACCTTTTTTGAAAATCGGAACTACATTTGCAAGTTTCCAAGCTTCTGGAACTATACCTGTTTCTAATGAATTGTTAACAAAAAAATGTTAATGGGTAACTTAACTCATCTCTGCATTCTTTTAATACTCTGGCATATACCTCATCGGGGCCAGGCGATTTCTGAGGTTTCAGTCTGTCAATTTCCTTAGGCACATCATTTCTACTTATAGTAACCGTACTTAACCTATTTTCTATACTATCGCTATATACCTTACGGACTTCTGGAATCTGTGCCAAATGTTCATTAGTGAAAACGGATAGAAACTGACTATTTAATGTACTGCACATTTCTAAATCATTTTCTGTCATTTCTCCTATCGAAGTTTTAAGGGGGCCTATTTTATCTCTAACTTTAGATTTATATAGCTGTTAAAAAGCCTTAGAGTTATTTTTTGAGTCATTGGCTATCCTGATTTCATAATTTCTTTTGTCTGTCCTTATACATTTTTTAACCTCTCTTGATAGATTCTGATAGTAAGCAAGTAGGTGAATTTCGCCTTTCTTAATTTTTCGATATATTCCTCTCTTTTTTCCTAGAAGGTCTAATAGTCTATTATTCATCCATTTGGGTTGGTTCTGTGTTGATCTAAATTTTCTTTTGGGGATATATTTATTTTGCGCATTGTGGAGTGAAGAAATAAAATTATTATATGTAGCTGTCAAATTATCCTGAGTTAAAGACAGGTATCTGAGAGAGAGTATGTTCATTAGCGCACCTGGGTCCACTTAATAGTTTAACCATAGGATCGACTCTTAAGGCTCGTCTTACTCCACCATAATTGGCTTTTCTGAAATCTGGGATAAGTGTCCGTATTCTTTAGCCTTTTTTTTTTTGTTAAAATATTTTTTGGGTTTCCTATCTCCTACATTATTTATCATTTGTTCATTATTACTGAGAACTAAATCGAGGATATTATTACCTCTAGTAGGCGAGTCTATGAATTGAAATAAAAAACTATCCTGTACCGCCTCAATAAACTCTTTTGAATCTGAGTCGCCGATTTGATGCTGCCAATCAATATTCGGAAAATTAAAATCCCCCATAATACACACATTGCTAAACCTTGATGCTATTTTCACTTCCTGCCATAAAGCTGTACCTTCGTTTCTACTCATATTTGGTGGTCTATAAATAACTCCAATAATTATATATATATATAATATTATATATTATATATATATACAGTATATATATATATATAGCTTATGTGTATAATATGTATATATATATATATATACCTGTATATATATATATATATATATATATATATATATATATTTTCTTTAAGGCAGGCGAGGTTGAAGGAAATACATGTATCAGCATTAATTATTTTATTATTAAGACTTTCAATAGAACGAACAGCAATTCTCAGGTGTTCTGGGAGATTGTGCAAAAGGTGAGCAAAATTCAAGATGATCCGACGCGTTTCGATAGACAACTATCATCTTCAGGGAAAGGAAGGTAAGTGAATAGGAACTGGAACTGGTGGGGGGATAGACAGGTTGGGGAGGTGAGAGGTCTCTAAGGATTAGAGAGAAGTAAAGATGGAAATGAAGAGCAAAGTTGAAGAGTAAAAGGTGGAGGGCCGTCCTCCTTGCAATTCTTTGGTGATTCTTGGATGTGATAAGCAAGAGTAGTCGACGAGTATCAGTGCATCTTGTGGAGTGCTAGGTGGTGCTGGTGGTGTGGAAAGGCCGTTGATGTTGGTGAAGGTGGGAGATGGTTTTGTTTATGAAGCGGATGGTGAAGCTGAAGATTATTGGTGGATTTCTAGTTATTTATTAAGTTTTTTTTTTCTTTTTTTCATATGATTCTTAACCTTCGATACGCGTACTCTGCCCTCCGGTGTTAGTCTCGACTCATGTAGCCAGGTAGAAGGGGTATTTTTTGTTTCATTTCATCTAGAGTACAAGTTTCAAGGTCTTCTGCAAAACTTATAAATTGTTCATCTGTCCACACAAGCAAAGTTTGGGTCCATAATCTGGCTGCTTCTCCCTCACAACTTGTGGTGTTAGAACAGGAGGGAGAGGAGTTGTCATGATGGTCGGTTCTGGTGATGAGGTGGTAGCCTGGATCGGAGTGGAGGAGGTCTTGTCTTCTTCTTGTTCTTCAGCATCCAGTAGCTCGACATCCACCTCTTCTTCCTCGGAGTCTTCTTCATCCGATTGCTGTGTCTCCATTTGATGGCAGGTCGACTCCGGTGTTGGTGATGATGGTGTTGATTTCTCCTTAATTGAAGTTAATGCTGAAGCTGCTGATGTTGTGGAGGAGTGCCCCTTTTGGCTTCTGTCTAGACTGAGAGGTCTTGGCAGAAGCAGTTGTTGTTTTGGAGCACTCCTCGGCTTCTTTGGTGGAGCTGGATTATAACATAACAGCTTATTTATACATTTTAGGTAGATCATAGTAAGGTTTATTGGGTATTGGCTAGCATATGATTGGCTAGTTGGCGACCAAAAAGGCACGCGCTTTTCCTGCCTCCTGGTTGGCTGGGAGGGTTCGTAGATGCTAGATGTTGTCGTAGGGGGTCTGCTGGGCGAAGGGGGGGCCGGGCCCTTGTGTTTCCGAGATACAACTGGCCCGCCGCCCCTCACAAGGGCCCGGCCCCCCCCCCCCCCCCCCTCCCTCGCCCAGCAGACACCCTACGACAACATCTAGCATCTACGAACCCTCCCAGCCAACCAGGAGGCAGGAAAAGTTCTAAAATATCCGAGATATAATAAAGGTGATATCAAACAAGTGATTTTTTTGTAAATTTTTAAGGGCAATTGGAGTCGGACAGCTTCAAAAATATAAGTTCCGTAATCATTAAACTACCTGACACAATCTACCTTCGATCTAGTTTATCATTCCAAAGCACAAGAGCCTCAAACTAGTACGAGACAAAAATTGCTCATCGAAAAATGCCGGAAAATGCGCTCGTGTGACACCACCTTAAAGCACACACTATTGTCTTGTTTGTCTTCGTTACAGAATACAATTATTACGTGGTTATCTGTGCTTGGAACTGTGCACGGGAGGCATAGCAGGAAAGTTGAAGATTACAGTTATAACAAAAGGAGAAGCTTAGAAATACAGAGGAGTTGTATTCATTAGCATAGCATTACAATGATAATGCAGTGTGTGTATGTGTGTGTGTGAGAGAGAGAGTGAGTGTGATAGTGAGCGAGAGAGAGAGAGAGAGAGTGAGAGTGAGAAAGAGAGAGAGAAAAAAAGAGTGAGAAAGATGTATAACTATTTTTCACTACACTTGCGTTCATTTAAGAAAATACCTTCTCCCTATTTTATGTACCCCCGATAAAAGAAAGGCTAAACCCTCAATTAGTCCGCTCACAAAAACCCACTATTTTGCCTAGCCTTCTAAATGGGAGTATATACGAGATTATGTAAGTCCAGCCCTGATCTAAAACGAGACGGAATTTTACCCTTTTTCTTGCGAGTGGTATATAGATTTGGTTTAAATTTGTTTTTATGAACGAAATGCAGAGGATTTGATGATGGAGAGGCTAATGATGATGTTAAGTAGAAATTTGTATTTATATATTGTATCAATTTATTTATATTCAATATACAGTATATATTTATATATTTTTAGTTACCTCACTAGATTTCTATCGATCTTAAAATATACCCCAACGACCCCCCTTCGAGATCATTTTTATAATTTATCGGTAGAAAAATGGTCCGGCCGACGGCCGATCCCTCTTAAAGTTCAGGTTCGCTGTCGCTCACTCACCAGGAAAAGACCGACACCTAAATGGAACTAAAGGTCTTAAAATCTCAAAACTAATGGGGCTATACAAGAGGGTAATATCCTTCCTAAGTTGCATACAATCGTCTAATGATTGCCAGAATATAATGTGAAATACTATTATAGGTACTGAAGCGGTTATAGCCCTTTCAGTTCGATGACGTAATTATCGTCTTATTCTGGTTACTACTTAACGATTTTCTTTAGCTTATAATGTATCTCTAGGACTCTACCGGGTGTACGTTATATCATGGATTAGAGAGTGTGTGTCTATTTATATACGTATATGTTTGTCCGAATGGGTGGGTGGGCCTCTCTTTACAGTCAGTTTTGCCATTTGTCTCCTTATTGCACACACACACAAACACAAACAGTACTGAACAATGGTATAGTGTACTTACTGAAGACGGTGAGTGTGGCGTTCTTCATGTCCTTCCTGAAGTAGGGTTGGTCACTGATAACCTCACACTTGTAGGTTCCGGAGGAGGCGGGACTCACGCCTTTCAGTACCACCTCACGCTCAGAAGACTGCCAACACTGGAAAAGATAAAACAAAATAATATTAGGATCATAATGTAGGTGCCGTTGTAAAGGCATATCCCTAAATATTTTTAGCATTAAATATGGGCTCGCTATCGCTCGCCAAAAACAAAAGAATGTTGGTTCGCTATCGCTCACCAAATAAATAGAAAAATATTCGACATATTAAAATTCCTCTAATAATCAGGTGACACTTGTAGGTACCGGAGGAGTCGGGACTCACGCCCTTCAGTACCACCTCACGCTCTGCCATACCCATAGCTTACTCTGACTGTTCCTTTTACTTATATATTTTCTAGATCTCAAGTGACGGCGTCTCTTCCGTGGATTGACCTTCCAATCTACCAAGATTGGAAGCCAAAGCGTCACATTTTTCCTTTGCCCCTCAATTTTCTCTTCATAATTGGTGAGGGGCACAGGGCCCTGGGTGGGGCTTTGGTTTCCCGGCGTTTTCCGCACCCTCCTCAGCTCCCCGCCATGGAGTGGTTTCGGTCGCCCAGGCTTTATTGTGGTCGGCAGGGAGGGTTCTGTGGGGCGCTCGGTTATGGCCTTGGCCTTGCTCGGGGCCTTGGGGCTGTTCGGCCAGGCAGCTTGGGGAACAACAACAACAACAACCTCACGCTCACTACACTCCCAACACTGGAAACAGATAAAAACAATAGTGAAATAAAGATCATAATGTAGGATGCGCGTTGCCGAGTTGCTCATCTCCTTTTACTCAGCATGATACAAAGGAACTATACCCTGTTCCAAAATAGTAGGCCAAAACATTTGAACATTAACCTTTATAACTCACAAACGACTAGAGCAATCGAGCTAATATTTATACCATTTGGGAAGGGTCAGCCAGGGAAAAGGTCTGGAAATTGACACCCCATTTGGTCAAGCCTGTATTTTGTTATAGAGGTTAGGGTTAACTCATTCTGGCCTACCTATTTGGAACAGGGTATTGTACATTATATTTAGGTCACCACAGCTTACATAATCAGTTGAGGGTTATTCATTGGTGAGCAAGAAAGAGAGATAATGTGTGTGTGTGTGTGTGTGTATGTGTGTGTTGAGGTGGAAGGGGTGAAGGCAGCAGTAAACCAGTGACGCACAGTACCCTTGACTATGAGAGGTTCTGCATTTTAGTTGAATAATATCATCTGGGGTCATTGGAATATGCAAATTATTCATCAAACTGAGAATATACAATTGTTGTTGTTGTTGTTGTTGCTGTTCCCCAGGCTGTCTGGCCGAACAGCCCCAAGGTCCCGAGCAAGGCCAAGGCCACAAACGAGCGCCCCCACAAAACCCTCCCTGCTTACCACTAATAAAGCCCGGTTGACCGACCGAAGCCACTCCAAAGCAGGGAGCTGAGGAGGGAGCAGAAATGCCCGGGAAACCAAATCCCCACCCAAGGCCCTGTGCCCCTCAGCAATTATGAAGGTAAAGTTGAGGGGCAAAGGAAAGATGTGACGCTCTAGCTCCCAATCTAGGGAGGTCAATCCACGGAAAGGATGCCGCCACTTGAGATCCAGAAAATACACAAGCAAAAGGAACAGTCAGAGTAAGCTATGGGTATGGTAGAGATCGCTCAGGTCTCACTCTGATAGACCAGCCCATCACCACATGACTAGAACCCAATCCTCGAGGCATCAGCTAGGAAAGGCCCTACTGTAGAAAGCCGCTTTTGACGGGGAGATTACTCCCATATTTCAACTCCTTTCGGGGTTGCACCTGCCCAAATAGTTAGTGCTTTGGCGCACTAGAAATAGTTAATCTTGATTGATATGGTAAAGGTTAACCCTAGGAATATAAACAAAAACAAATATTTTGGGCTTTGGAATAACATAGTATAAATACACCTTAATTTGTATATATTCAGTATCCATTGATTTCACCCAATCACCAGATAAAATAACTGAATTATCAGGCTTATAGGCACCTGTTCTAACAGCTGATCCACCTTGTTTCTGTTGTTGTTCTCGTGACGCCATAGTGCACAATAATTTGAGCTGCAGGTGATGCTCTTAACAGTAAACTCACTCCAGACCAGGATGGATTGTGCTAAATTAAAGCCTTTCAAATCAATACTCAACCTCTCAGAAGATCAAACAATCCCCTGAAGGTGTATTGCATCCCGAGAAGTAGCTCCATCCTGCCTACAATTTTCACACAGGTATGGTTTTAGGTGTTTATCTGCGTGGAAGCCGATGAGTGTCCACTTCTATGATGGCCTGAACCGTCTAGATAATATCGCTCTCCATGAATTTAAGGGGAGATTTTCACTTGAGGTATTTTTTTCTGGACCACCTTCTCCCTCGTGTTTGGTCTCTTTACCTTTGAGATATATTTATTTTGTCAGTTTTAAAACTATTCGCTCCATTTCTGACAATATTAAGACTGTTTGTACGATTTAGGGATGGATGTTTTCCTGGCGAGCGTAAGCGAGCCTGCAATTTAATAGGAATCGGCCTTCGGCCGGGACATGTTTCTACCTAAAAATGTACGATTTTATCTCGAAAGGAGGTCTTTTTGGTATTGTTTTTAAGCTTGATGGAGGTCTAGGAAACAAACTAAAAAACTTCCCTTAATCATAACGTTCTCTGTGAATTTAAATATTGCGCTCCCTTGACCAGGCTGTGGTAAAGCCAAATAGTATATCAGCACACGACTATGAGGTTTGCAAAGCCTCCCTCATCGGTTATATTGCATATTGTTGAACGTCGCCATTGTTATGCTGGTCCACAATTGAACATTAGATAGGCAGATTAGATAGGCAGGCTTGATTAGGTTAGGTAGGTAAGTTTGGTTTAGTTGGGTTAGATTAGATAAGGTAGGTATGGCTAAGGTAGTTTTGGTTTGGTCTAGGTAGGTCAGACAATGTAAATATATATGGTAAAGTAGGTTTGGTTAGGTTAAGATAACATATATATTACATTAAGTTTAGTTACTCTAGCATAGATTACAATAGACTGAATTAGGTTAGGGTAGGCTATAAATTAGTTTTAACCCGTTGGTGACTATGCCGCGTTTTGACTGCTTATTCTGGCTGTCATTATAAGATTCTTTACAGTTTAGGAAGGATCTACTGGAATGAAATGGGTGAAGATGATGTCAATGACACCTCTCATTCTCATATACCCTTCCCAATCTGAATAAAATAGTCTAATAATAGCCAGATAACAGACGAGAAATGCGCCATCATATCCTGAAAGGGTGAATAATAAGTTTGGTTAAGATTAGATGAAGTTAAATAGTTTAGGTTTAAAATTGTTGTGAGTGAGGTGACTAAGGGCGAAATGCCTGGTAAACGAATAGATTCCGCAACATAAATGCAACATGAATGAATGCGTCCTAGATGGCCATTGAGGGGAGATGTTTAGTTATTTGTTTATTTATTTAAATATTTATTATTTTGTTTAGTTTCCTCCCTAGACCTCCATCAAGATTAAGAATTGCCCCTAAGACCCCCATTCGAGATCAATTTGTGCATGTATTTGCAGGCTCACAATTGGTATAGATAAGTGAAATCGATAACTCTAGTCCTTGAGGTATAGCTATAGAGGTTAGTAATCAAGAGTTTTGGCCTACTTGTAATGAATAGACTATATATTAAGGCTAGGATTAGATTATACTAGGGTAAAGTCTGAGGGTGAACTGACTTACGGAGGAAGTGAGCTAGGTGAACGCGTCAGATATAAAACAAAAAATTTCTTTCTTCCATGTTAGTGAAGGAGACAAAAGGCAAAGCTGCCTGTAATTAGTGTCTCCCCTAAAATTAGAAGAGTGACAGAGAACCAAATTCAAGTGACGTTAGAGTAACAATTTCTGGACACCAGAGCTTGAAGCAGTTTATGTCCTAGCTATTAGTGTATTGATAGTAATTGGTGTTATATATATATAGACTTTCTGGCTGGTGCTGGTGGAGGTGAATGGCCTCGTAATGCATTCAGGTCATTTATTAGGAGACTGCTGCATCCCTGCTCTGGATTACGGTGTGGTCTGCTACTAGTTATTAACCCTTTGAGTACCAGCGACGCGTGTTATATTATGTTCTAACTATATTTAGGAAAGTTCTGTGGTAGTTAAAAGGGTTGGTTGAGATAGTTTGAAGCCATATTATTGCTAGAGGTCCTTCCTAAGCTGAATAAAATCGTCTAATAGTTCCCAGAATATGATGAAAAGGACGTCCCTGATACTGAATGAGTTAACAATCTGCTGCTGCTTGTTTTCCTTTGTACTTTTTTCATTTATTATTGTTTAGATTCCTCCCTAGACCTCCATCAAACTTCAAGAAATATCTTCAAAACCTCCCTTCTAGATAAATGTGTGCATTTTTCGGTAGAAAAGTGCCCCGGCAGAAGGCAGGTTACCCCTAAATTGCAGGCTCGCTATCACCCGCCAGGAAAGAAAAAAAACTACATCTAAATGGCACAAAAGGCCTTAAAATCGCCAAACAAATGGAACAGATATCCTCAGGCAGTCAGTAGCTAAAACCTCACTCCCTTACAGGAGTAGGGAGGATCAGCAAGAAAAGGCTTGCTGATCCCTTAGTGGGAGTAAATTCTGGAGGTGGGATTCCAGTCCCAACCTCCAGGGGCTATCTACAAGTTCTAAACATGTTAAGATCATTTTTTTTTTTTTTTTTTTTTTTGCTATATATAAATATATATATATATATATATATATATATATATATATATATATATATTATATGTGACTTTTCCCTATTATTAAGTACAGCATTTATTATATCATGAACATTAATGTAAACAAGTACAGCTAATAATTATACTTTACCTTAATATTTAATTGACTCCAATACTGTGACTCCGAGAATATATGCCGGTATACAATATGGTGGCTACTCTAAAGAGATAGTATAATAGAAGTCTTCGGATAGATGGGTTTTGTTATTGGGCTCATTAGCGACAGCCGAGGTTGACCTTGGTTGAAGTGGTACAGTCGGGCTCACAACCTATTAACAATTAACCCCTTCTCTACCGGAGCCGTTATTTTAACTTTATGCTGGCTACTGTTTACACGGTGTTATTCAGTTTAAAAGGGCCTGCAGCAATTAACAGGCTTCGAACCCTCGCACTTAACCTCTTATACTACCACAGGTCCTTCATAAACTGCTCAACATCGTCTCCATATAGCTAGAATATAGTGATAAAGACGTCGCCGGTATAGAAAGGGTTAAGGGGAGGTTTTAGTTTGTTCCCTAGACCTCCATCAAGCTTAAAATTATACCCCCTAGATCCTCTTTCAACATAATACGTACATTTTTCGGTAGAAATATTTCCCAGCCAAAGACCTGTTCCTCTTAAATTACTGGCTCGCTATCGCTCGCCAGGGAAAAAATCAACACCTAAATGGCACGAAAGTTCGTAACATTGACAGAAATTATGCGAAATTTCTTTAATTCGCCAAACTAACGAGGCGAACGTCTTAAAATCTCAAAAGCTATGGGGCTAAACACGAGGGAGAAAGGGGTCCAGACAATTAACCCTCAAGTGAAAATCCCCCTTAACACCTCCGAAGCCTATTTTAGCCTCTAGCACTGTGACGTATTTTTCGTTTGTGTGTGTGTGTGCGTGGGTGTGTGCGCGTGTGTGTGAGTGTGCATGTGTATGTGTGTGTGTATGTGTATGTGTGTGTGTATGACTGTGTTTGTGTGTGTGTGTGTGTGAGTGAGTGTGTGTGTGTGTGTCTAACATCAGATGATTTTTAGTCTTTATATGAAAGATCGGTAAAAATCAATGTAATAAAACTATAACATTGTAACTCCACAAGTTACCGTACTAAAGTGGTTAATCTTATGTTTTGTTGTAGCAAAATTCATGTATATTGATGTGTATAGCTTCACTTACTGCTAGATAGTAATTGTTAATTATGCACTGCATTTGATTGACAAAAAATAACGTTTAATATATTATTTGGCCAGCGAAGTTGCGAAGTGAGCGCATATGTTAATCTGTTCAACTTATTTATAGTATGTCTTTTACTACAGCACTCTTACGTATGTATCAGACGGTTCTCTTCAATTCTGCAGGCTTCGAACTATCTTAATTAACTCTTTTTAATTTCTCAGATCCTTCTTAAAATGCATAAAATCGTGGAAATATAGCTAGAATACAATTAAAAATACGTCGCCGGTATATAAGGGGTTAAAAGACCAAAATCAATACTAAAAGACCCCTCACTGCAAGGACCGACTTAAAGAAGTGGTGATGCTTGGCCAATAATAAAATATGTAATGTATAAATCATCATTTTTGCCAGCCATTGAGTACGAACAACTCAACCGCGATTGGGGGGACCGGATTTTTATTGATTTAATTTAATATATTTATTTTATTTATTTTTATTATTTTATTATATTTCTATTTATTTTATATAATTTTTTGTATTTTTTTGTATATCATTACATTATATTATTTGCGGGGGAGAGGTTTGAGGGGTTTGGTGGGCGAGGGAGGAGGTTGAGGAGGGGAGGGGTGAGAGAGGGAAGGAGGTTGAGAAGGGTAGGGGGAGAGAGAGAGAGAGGGGGGCGCTGCTCCTAATTAAGCTCTTCCCAAGCTTTCTGGCATCTAGCAAAAAACCTCTCCAACAATTTCTCATTCCTCGTCTTTCCCTCCCCTTTCCCACTCTGATGGCACAACCATCACTTCTTCCTCTGACAAAGCTAAACTCTTCGCTCAAACTTTTGCTAGAAACTCCACCTTGGATGATTCCGGTGCTATTCCTCCCTCTCCACCCTCCTCTCTCTTACTTATGCCTAATATCCTAATCTCTTCTAAAGATGTACTTTCTACCCTCTCTGGGCTTAACACAAATAAAGCGTACGGTCCGGACGGTGTTCCTCCTGTTGTTCTCAAAAACTGTGCTAATGTGCTGACTCCCTGCCTAGGCAAACTCTTTCGTCTCTGTCTATCCTCTAACGTCTTCCCTTCATGCTGGAAGTTTGCTCACATTCAACCTGTCCCAAAGAAGGTGACCGCTCTCAACCCTCCAACTATCGTCCAATTGCTCTCATCTCTTGTCTTTCTAAAGTTTTTGAAACTATTCTTGCTTCCAAATTTCTTAAACATTTCTCTTCTCATAATCTGCTCTCAGATCGCCAGTATGGCTTCCTTAAGGGTCACTCTACTGGTGATCTTCTTTCATATCTTACTAACTCTTGGTCATCCTCCTTTGGGGATTTCGGTGAGACTTTTTCTATTGCACTAGACATATCGAAAACCTTCGATAGAGTCTGGCACAAATCATTAATTTCTAAACTACCCTCCTTCGGTTTCTATCCCTCCATCTGTGCCTTTGTCTCTAATTTCCTTTCCGGCCGTTCCATAGCCGCGGTTGTGGACGGCCATTGTTCACTTCCTCACCCTATAAACTCCAGTGTTCCTCAGGGCTCTGTTCTATCTCCTATTCTCTTTCTAATTTTTATAAATTATCTCCTTAACTGTACCATAATTCCCATCCATTCAAATGCAGGCGACTCAACCTTACACTACTCCATTGGTTTTTCAGAACGCCCAAGCCAGCAATCCCTCAACGACAAACATAATGAAGCCATACAACACTTATCTTCTGATCTAAATATTATTTCCAGTTGTGGCAGTGAAAACCTTGTTTCCTATAATGCTTCCAAAATCCAATTTCTCCATCTATCTACCCGTCAGGATCTCCCAGCGGACTATCCCTTATTCTTCAACAATACAAAAATCAACCCTTCATCTTCTCTCAATATTCTTGGTGTCTCATTTTCTTCTGCTCTCATTTGGAAGGACCATATTACCAGTCTTGCTAAGGCAGCCTCCCAGAAGATGGGTGTGCTCAACCGCCTTAGGGGGTTCTTTTCCCCTGCACAGCTTCTTGCTCTGTACAGGGGCATAGTGCATCCTTGATTTGAGTATTGTTCACATGTGTGGGGAGGTTCCTCTCTCACCGCTCTCCTAGACAAAGTTGAAAGGAAGGCCTTTCGTATCATTAACTCCCGTCCACTCACCAACTCTCTGCAATCGCTCTCTCTCCGCCGCAATGATACATCTCTCTCTCTCTATTCTATCGCTACTATAATAATCAGTGTTCCTCAGAGCTATCCCAGTGCATACCACCTCCTTTACGTAGGGCACGTGGTACCCGTCTTGCAAATCAATCCCACCCCTACTCTGTGCAACTCTCCAACCCAAGAGTGAAACGTTACTCTCAAACTTTCTTCTAGTCAACAGCTGAGCTCTGGAACTCTCTCCCAGAATCAGTCTTTCCCTCTTCCTATGACTTAAATTGCTTCAAACTCCGTGTGTCCAGGCATTTTGGCTCGAACGTCCCTTGATTTTGGCCCTGTCACTCTTTCAACTATGGGGGAGGCACTCGCTATAGGCAGTTATGCCTTTTGCCTCCCTCAATCACATAGAAAAAAAAAAAAAAAAAAAAAAAAAGTTACGGTTCAAAATTATGCGTTCTCTACGGATGGGTGTTTGCCGTTAGATGGAGTAAGTATCACGGGCGCACAACCAAAAGCAGAGAGTCACCTCTCAGTATTTCACAAATACACACACACATGCACACGCACGCGCACACACACACACAATTGAGACGGAGAAGGGAGTGGACGTCCTTCTTGGATCTCCGCGCAGATTTGTGTTTTTTATCAATGTTGTGATAAGAAGTTCTTCCCACACTAGGCTTCATAACTGCTGAGTTTGCCTGGATGATAAAGGTATGTGATCCACTATTGTAGTTATTACCACTCCGCGGGTTTTGAGGGGATATATCCAGTTATTGAGTGAAGGTTGCAAACATGTGGCTGAGTGAAAGAGGCAGACCGGGGGCCAGGCAGGAATCGAAGTTTCGGGGTTTGATGAATCAGGCGCATATAAAGCAATGAGGACTCGAATAGCGAATTTAGAAAAAGAAAATGGAATGAAGCTAGCGAAGAGACGGGAGTAGTGAATAATCTGATGCTTGAATTTGAATCATAATTGAAGCCGGTGAAGCAACGAAACTAGAGGTGAACTATAAATGTGAGGAGAGAAACGTAACACCATGGAAACGGACGATAGGTATAGTGAAAAGATGCTAAATGAACCCCTCCATGAACCGAGGGTTGTTGTTGAGTATTTAGAGATAGAATTCTCTTAATCTCTTAATTACCTTTCCAAACTTAATTTTCTGGCCCACAGCTTGCTCAAACAAAACTTCAGAGATTGAAGCAACTGAACTAAGGTTTCTAAACACCGCTGATGGTCACAAAGGCGTTTACGTATCTCAGACAGGACGCAAATCACACCCTTGTGCGCGGAATAGGGGGGGGGGGGGCTTTATTAAACGTTTATGCAAGCGAAACAGGATTTTTTTTTAGGTGTCGAAAGTGAAGAGATGATTAAGAATTAAATAAGGAAGTTGATACGATACACACAGTTCACGACGAGTTACAGGTTAGGGGAAGTGAAATAATGTGAGTTACGGCTTGTCGGGAATAGGGTAATGATCCTGACAGTTTTAGGTCCAATAGGACATTTGAATTTGGCGGTATCGTATCGCATGTACGATTTCGGCTGGTTCTTTGTGTATGTAGTTTTCTTAAGTATAGGTTAAATATTAACTGTAATGTATAAATATCTACATCAGCTCTAGATGTATCATGAAACCAAGTTATGGGTTATAATTATTATGAGCCGGCAGCCATATGTAATTTCGCGAAGCGATCGGACGCCGGCCCTTTTGTCTCTCAATCAACACCATACAGCCAACTCCTCCCCCCCCCCCCCCCCGCTCTGACTCAACCCACAGTTCACCATGTGCTACAAATATTAATCTAGAACAACAGTCCTACATCACCAGTCCTCTAAGCTAAGTTCATTGTATCGATATTGTATTATGTGAACATTCCTACATGTCATGCAATTGAATTAGCTGTGTGTGGGGGACTGGATTACACCCATCGACTACGTCGTTGGTAATTATATTATAACTATTTGTTGGGATATTTCATGTACCAGTGATATGCAATTTAACTTCTTTATCTAAATTCCCGACACGGCTTAAGCAATTAATGAAAAGGTGGTTGTATATAAGGAAATATTGCTTGCACCGAAGCTTTGCAAATATAGGGAGTAAGGACTCACAGGTTCTAAGTGAGTTAGAGCTATTGATAGGATAATAATTGTGAAGCTGAAGGGAAACATATAAGTAACAATGATAAACTATTGTGATACACTGTATATAAAAACAAATGTGATCATATTTGGAAATCAAGAGTAGGAAATCGTATCAAAGATTGAGAGAGAAGGACTAAAACTAAAGGTAAACCTGACTTTTTGGACCGACAGCGATTTCAGTAAGTTTTAGTTTGTATGTTTTAATTTTTCCTTCAAATATAGTGTTGTTTTATACTGAAGAGGAGCTGACATTAGTATTTACCCATTATCCAACAATCTAAAAACACGCCCCCCACTAGTGGGGAGGGCTATGAAGTTCAGGGAAAATGAGAGGTTAAAAGCGTAAAAATACAATAATAGACCTATAGTGTTTTGTATCAAAACTTGGCTCAGGTTTTCCCAAATTGCAAACCCATAAAACCCAATTTTGTGAATACCCGAGCCAACTTTTGACGAAAGCTGGCTCGGATTTCACGGGGTGGAGTGGGTAGCCTAATATCTTATGTTATAAAAATAGTCAACTTTGGGAAGGCATTAGCCTACGGCCCTAACCTAACACCCTAACCTAACCTATCCTAGTATTATGGGTGGGGGCTGCTGCCCTCACACCCCTGCTGGTTGGGTTAGGCTATTATTATTATTATATATTTTTTTTTTAATGTGCTAGGCTATTAGCCTAGCCTAACAACCTTACCTAACCTAACCTAGTATATGGGTGGAGGCTGCCACCCCCACACCCCCGCTGGTTGGGTACTGGCTGAAAAACTTATTGTTTTACAGTATACTGTATTTTAGCGGGGTTTTTTTTCTTTTTTTCTCCCTTATAACACATTTCAGCTCTTAATGACATATATATAGCAATGATGTACTGTATTTATGCTCTACCGGACCTATTAGGCCTAAAAAGATCGATGGGCTAACTGTCGTCCAAAACATCAGTATAACCAAACTCAATATAGGTCAATATACAGGAGATGCAACAATATAGGTAACACATTTATAATGGTAGTTTTGAGTTCCTATCAGCATATGCTTCATTTCTCTATACTTTTTATCCCTGGGAAAAAAAATATAAATCTTGGGATTTTTCATTTTTTTCTTGGTATTTTGTTTTTCATTAACCCTTCCTCCCCGGGTGTCCGTGTGGAAAGACACTACGAAATAAGGGCAGGTGCCCGGGTGTCCTGTTACTTGGCAGTAAGCTTGAAAGCCTATTCAGCTTGGTTTGAACGCCGTGCGTCCGACGCATGTAAACAAAGCCGATCGTTGCGTCACCGCACCTCCGAAAACAATAAGGAGACGTCGGATCAATGTTATTGTTATGACGTCAGACGAAATTAGTGTGTGAAAAGCTCCGATATTGTCAACATCGCGGCAAAATTAACTCCACTGAAATCGTCATCACAACTGAACCAGTTGACTTAGAGAGCTCTACTCAACGCCAGTCTACAGATTGGAAACCGGACTACGTTTATAGATGCGTAGGAAATTTCTAGCAGTTAAAATTAACAAAAATACGGTAGCCTAGGCCCAGACGTTTTTCGGCCAAATTGCCCGGGTAGCCCAAACTGTCCTTTGGAGATACAGCCCGGGCCTGGAGGGTTAACCTAACCACAACACCTAACTTAACCTTACCTAAATGTATTTGGGGGCTTTTAGGTTAGGTTAATGATAAAAAAACAAAAAAAAAATCACAAGAAAAAAAAAAAACGAAAGATCCCAAGATTTTTTGTTTTTTTCCCGGGGATAAAAAGTATATAGAAATGAAGCATATGATGATAGGAACCCAACACTACCATTACAAATTTGCTACCTATATTGTTGCGTCTCCTGTATATTGACCCTAAATATATGTTATTAGCCACGTAATAGGAAATACTTCTTTCTTGGCGCATACCTGATCTGCCCACCACATTTCGTAAACATTGGATAATAACATTCTGAGATATTTTGTGTATAGACAAACACACGGGGGTGAAAACATACCATCAGTCCAGTTTCTTTGGTGGTGATTCTAGGTTAGCTTATAGCCTATACTCCGTTACACTATCTGATCCGACCTCTTGGGGGTTATTATGATACTTTGCTTAAGTAGTATTGAGGACTTAAAGCTGGTTTGGCCATTTTCGAGCATAGAATACAGTAGAGCTCAACTTGACAAGCAAATGGAACTTTGCAGTAAGGGATCCCAAATTGGAAAATGAACCCCTAAGTTCGAACCTCGAAACCGCGAAAATTTTATATTTTCGATATTTCGAGGTTCGAACTTGGGGGTTCGTTCTCCAATTTTGGGGCCCTTACTGTAAAGTTCCATTTTCGTGTCAATCCCAGATATACTGTAGCCTATGCTTCGGTATTGTTTTTAGTTTGTTCCCTACGCTAACAAAAACGCTTTCCCAGACTTCCCTTAAACTAAAAAATGCCCATCCATAACCCCTTCAAGTTTAATTTGTACAGACCCGACACCTGAATGGGGTGATGCGTCTTTTTATCTCCGAACTAATGGGGTAAAGCGTCCTAAAATCTCCAAAGTAATGGAGCGAAGGAGATGAAGGTCTCTCTCTCTCTCTCTCTCTCTATGTATATATATATATATATATATAGATATATATATATACTGTATACAGTATATATATATTAAAAAAAAAATCGGACCAAATAGGGCAAACCCCTTGGTCTCCCTTGATTAGTGAACTGTGATAATTAAGAATGAAGACAGGACATACCCTACTAATTACAATACTTATAATACAGTTAAGGATACGAGGAGCTATACGCTATTGTCTTCTTTCGCCTTTAAGTAGCGACAAAACAGCCACCTCTCTGTCTATCTATCTTTCTCTCTGGAATGATCTATCTTTTTTAATCACATATCTCTCTCTCTCTCTCTCAGCCTCCTACGTTGCTGTCCTATTCTTCTACTATAAACTGTCCCTGTCTAGTAGTATTAATTAATGCCGGACCACCTAGTAGAGACTGCAAAGTGTGTGTGGTCTGAGTAACTCTCTCTTTATATATATATATATATATATATATATATATATATATATATATATATATATAATATATATATACTGTATATATACAGTATATAATATATATATGTGTGTGTCTCTCTTAATATCTACCTATCTTTCATTATCTATGGTGTGAGGACTGGATCTATTAGAGTACGGATGTTAGCGTTTTCTAATCCCCTTAGCCTATGTTGACGTTTCTAGCACTTACCCTATTATAAACAATAAACTATTAGTAGCCAGGGGTTTGCCAATTCCTTAAGGGGGAAGGGGGAGGTTACCTGTTTTTTTCTCTCTTGGTTGTATCCATTCGGCCCCATTCAGCTTACAGTTTTCAAATGTTTATCGCCATCCAGGTGTCGATTATTTCCTGGCATGCGAGCCAGCATTTTATGGAGACATTTTTCTATCGAAAAATTTACAAATTTAGCCAGCTGTCTAACTCAATATCCAAAATATTGTGGCTCGCTTTCGCTCGCCATGTATACATCGACACCTGGATGGGGATAAACGTCTTATATCAGTTGGCTGAATGGGGCCGAATGGATACAACCCAGAGAGAGAAAAATAACAGGTCACCCCTCTTAAAAATGGAGTAAAAAAAAACCCAGTAGGATCCGTTCCTAAATGGGTCCAGATAACTGTGGAACATATAATTATATTGGTTTAAAAGTTCTGAGTACAGTGGAGCTTAAATTGATTTAGGTTCAAGACAACGTGAAGGATGGTTTGCAACTATAATTAACACATTTTCATAAACAGACTAATGAACGGCGTTTTGAGGAAAATAATTATTTGTAACACTAATTTCGCATCCTTAATGATTACAGTATTCTACGGATTGCCTCTATATTACTAACTTGTAACGATATTTACATAGGTAATCGCATTATTCTATTACAACTTGACTGATTGTAAAGTACTGTAATAATCAACAAACAACAATGTATATATGAATATAGACAGTATATACTGCGCTTGTGTTTGTGTATGTGTGTTAGTGTGCGTGTGTGTGTGTGTACTCGTAGCTATATGCAACAAATAAATATACATGCATCTAAAAATAAAAGTAAATTCAGTTGACAGCACAAAGGCTGCGGCGTTCGGCAATAGTGAACCATTAGTGTGGACGTGAATGGGAACTGCCGGGAAGTACTGCAAGGGTGGTGTGAGGAGAGAGAGAGAGAGAGAGAAGGAGTGGGGGGAGGGAGGAAAGAGGTTGGAAAGGAGGCATATAGGGCTAGAGGGAGGAAAGAAGGAAGGCAGACAGAGAGAGAGAGAGAGAGAGAGAGAGAGAAAAAAGAGTAGCCAGGACAGTGAAGGCGGTGCTATAAGGACAACTTTAACCCACAGAACCCCAGCGACGACACATTTGCGTCGGTACTGTATGTAACGCTAAACCCCAGGGACGCATAAGGTGCGTCCTGGTTAATTACTCCGGTCCTATGGCACCTAGAGGGCTCAGATTTGTATGGAAACTGTGTAAGTATCCCACGCAACAATGCCGATGGCTGAAAACTCTCAAAGTCCAACCGTGTGCGTGTGATCGTGCACAAAACTGTTTTTGCCTACCCATTTCCCCATGTTAATTCCGACTTTCGGGCACACCGTAAGACCCCTTAATGACCTAGGGCAGTGTTATTCACTATTTTTTTCAAGAGAGCCAAAAGTTCAGGACATATTCAGAGTGAGAGCCGCATGCAGCCATAAGGCAACTAAGCCGCAAGGATAAGCAGAACAAAATATATATACAGTATATAGGAACTACATTACATATTTTTGTGGGTTTCCATAGCCACAAATTTGTAGAACAAGACTAGTAGCAATTATCATATTGAAATTCTTTAGTAAAAATAAATTATATTGAAATTCTTGACTTTACTAATTTTAAAAATAAATATGTTCATTTAATGTTGTGATGACCTGAAATGAGCCAGCTGTTCCTTTACTTTCTCCATGCTGTACTTGTAATTTGTCACTGCTATTCTTGTTAGGTCTTAGTTTGTTTATTTTGCAAGTTTTACATTATAATATATCCCTTCTCTCTCTCTCTCTCTCTCTCTCTCTCTCTCTCTCTCTCTCTCTCTCTCTCTCTCCTCTCCTAAAGAACAAACCATACGAAGAGCGTCTTAGAGAATTAAATCTATTTCCTTTAACCCAGCGCAGAATAAGAGGTGACTTAATTCAAGTGTTCAAAATCATTAACCCGTACAGCCCCAGCGACGCGCCTGACGCGTCGGCGATGTATGTAACGCACAGCCCCAGAGACGCGCCTGGCGCGTCACCCTAATTGCGCCGACCGTAACCTCAGGTGTAGCCACTCAAGAGGGCTCAGATTTGTATGGGAACTGTGTACGTATCCCACGCAACCGTGCCGATGGTTGAAAACTCTCAAAGTCCACGTGCGTGCGCGTGAACGCGCAATAACCTGTTTTTTTTGGATAATTGCCTTCAATTTTTTACTCTTGTAAAATACATTTTCGGGGGCTCTGTAGGACCATTTTTTAAGCTTTTTGAGCGGTTTTTCGTGGTTTTTCCTTCATTCCTAACCCATTCGCTATTGTTTCTGGAATAAAAAAAAAAATTTAAAACCGGTCAGGTTCTGGTGAACAAACATTACAAAACTAGCCGGGGCTGGACGGGTTAAAGGCATCGACAATATGAACTGTATTAAGTACTTCACTATCGACCAATCTAATTACACGCGGGGAAACGATTGCAAAATTATTGGTAAATCTTTTAACTCACACGAATCTAAGAATTTCTTCTTCAATCGAGTTGTCAACTTGTGGAATGGGCTTCCCCGAGACGTTATAGACTGCAGCACCGTTGATTCATTTAAACTCCGCTTAGACAAATATCTCGCATCAAACCCGCGACTGACCGCGTTTGTAAATTAATAACTTTATTTTATCCCCCCCTCAGTTACTAACCCGTCTGTCCCCTACTAACTTCCTAATCCTGCCACGGACATTAGTTCCAGGGCAGTAGTTCCCTTTCCAATGTTCCCTTACCCACTCTAAACCACTGTTTGGATACTTGATCCTCAGTGTTTTGGAGGACGAGCAGCCTAGAAGGGTCACTAGACATGTTGTTGCTTGATTTCCTTTGTACTCCTTTGTACTTTGTACTCCTTTGTACTCTCTTGCGAGCCGCCAATCAAGTCTTTGCGAGCCGCCACTGGCTCGCGAGCCGCGCAATGAAGTCCACTGACCTAGGGGATCGGTTTTTTGTGGGTTTTCCTTGATTTCGAACCCATTCCTGGTGTTTTCTGGAATAAAACTTTTGTTGACAACCCTTTGGTCCTGGGGTGTACATTTATTATTAACTAGCTGGGGTTCAGTGGGTTAAGGGGAGGTATTTAGTTTGTTCCCTACATTTTCATAAAGCTTAAAATTACACCCCCTAGACCCCCTTTTAAGATAAATTTGTACATTTTTCGGTAGACAAATGTCCCGGCCAGAGGCCGATTGCTCTTACATTACAGGCTCGCTATCACTCGCCAGGAAAAAATCGACACCTTAATGGCAGGAAAGGTCTTAAAATTGACAGAAATGGGGCAAAATGTCTTAGAATGCCTAAACTACTAGGACGAACGTCTTAAAATCTCAAAAGCAATGGGGCTAAACATGAGGGAGAAAGGGGTCCAGAAAAAAATCCCTCAAGTGGAGACCTCCCCTTAACCCGTTGAGCCCCGGCTAGTTATAATATTTTGTTCACCCCAGTCCCAAGCCATTTTCACTTATTTTTTTTGTTTGCTAAAATGGAAGACAAGGATGAGAAATGAAAAAAAAACAAAAAAAATCACCTCTGACATTTTTTTTTGGGGGGGGGGGGGGGGGGGGGGCCGGTGGGGGGTTGGGGGGGGCGGGGCCGGTGGGGGGTTGGGGGGGGGGAGCTTTAAAAAAAAATGTTGAGACAAAATGGAAGAGAATGGTGAGAAATGAACACACAAATAAAAAAAAACTCATTTCGGTCATTTGGGGGGCGGGGGGGGGGTTTCAATAGTTCGTCTCCCCCGCATGACCACCCCCCCGGGACACTAGGGTAAAAACTGAGTATGGCATTGTACGGCATACATCCTAAGGAGTATCTCACATAAATCTCAAGCCTCTAGCTCCCATACGACCGGAGTAATGAAGGTTCAAAGTGGCGGTAAACTAGGGGTGTAAACTATCCCCACTAAGCCCACCACCACCAGCCGCGCGGCTGTCTCGGCCCGCTCACACCTACTGGCCCGGCTCCCCCACACACTACGGTACCTCCCCCTCCTATTCTCCCGCCATTTCCTACCTTACGAGCCACGTAAGTGTTTTTTATATGTCGGACGCACGTGATGCGTCGCTGGGAGTTGGTGATCAAAGACTGCCGACGCAACACGTGCGACGCTGGGTCTCTTCGGGTTAAGGGGGTAGTGCTTGGTTTTAGGCCTATATATTTATATATTTATATAATTTTGAGTTTCCTTGCTAGACCTCCATCAAACTTAAAATAGCACCCCCCTAGATCCCCTTTCAAGATAAATGTGTAAATTTTTCGGTAGAAAAATGCACAAATGTTCCGGCAGAAGGCCGGTTCCTTAAAAAATTACAGGCTCGCTATAGCTCGCCAGGAAAAAATCAAGACCTAATTGGCACGAAAGGTTTTAACCCTTCTTTGGCGGCACCCGGCTATAGTCAGACAAGAGAACCAAGGACTATGTGGCGGGGCCCGGCTATAGTAGCATGCGATGTTGAGCACATTATCGGCTCTGAGACTCCGGCCAATGGGAGGAGCGCGGGTTGGCTCTGACCGTTCGGCATGGACCCAGTCCCGCCACTGAAGGTAACATCACATCCCACCACATCCCTGGTCCCGCCATACAAGGTGAATACTGAAGAAATTGCTGTATTTTAGGGGTTTTTCCTTCGTGTTGCACGATCGTTGCAAGACAACCAGTGGTCGTAGAAGGATGGTTCAGGTGTCATTGGAAATCTCAATTATCGCCCTTTCACGGATACATAATTGTATTACGCTCTGGCTCTTGTTTATGCATGAAAAAGAGCACGGAAATAAGCTCGTTTAGGATAAAACTACCCGCTTGGCAGGTAGTAGAAGTTACCGCCTAGGCCGCTCGTTGAGTGTTAATATTGACAAAGAAATGTGGCGAAAGGTCATAAGATCGACAAAGTAATGGAACGAACGTCTTAATATCTCAAAACTAATATGCTAAACATGAGGGAGAAAGAGGTCCAGAAAAAGCGACTACCTCCCCCATAAAGGCGTATTATATTGAAGTCTGAATCGGCGCTACAGTTTACCAGATTATGTAAACAAATCGGGCGAGTCTATTCTTGGCTTCATTTGACTGGAAGACTACGAGCTTTTTATATTCAAAACTTCGTACTATGTTATGTCTATGCTCAGTAATATGGTTAGGGAAGATTATTTGAATGAAATGCTGGAAGGAAAGAAGGGGAGAGACTAGGGAAAGAAAGGTGGGACTAGGAGAGAAACGAAGGAGGGAAGGAAGGAAGGAGAGAAGGATAAAGGAGGGATAAGTTGAAGGTAGGAAGAGAAGAAATAAGACACTTTATGATTTCATAAAGATTTGCTAGGACCTCTGAAATTCGATAGATTGATGAAAATAGTGTTTATATTATCTTTTTTCAGAGTTCATATGACTTGGCTAATTACAATTGTCTAGTATTATTCAATATATAATAAACTACCATTATCGTATTGACAAGGTTTATTTGACTGTACAATCTTTTTAGTTACAAAATATCAAAATTCCCATATTATTTAGAGTATGCCAGATCAAACATTAAGGGCCAAGGGGCAAGCTTCTTTCATTTAAACTCTGTTACTCTCAAAGTAATAAAAGCTACAATTGCTCGTATGAATCTGCCTATGGTCTCGACTTGAATGGAAACTGCCTCAAAGTACTGGAACTGTCATGGGAGTAAGTAGAAAGGACAGTATATTGTTGGAAGGGAGCAGAGTAGGGAAGGAAGTGAGTAAAGGAAGGAAGGAAGGAAATATGGATGTATGTTAGAAAGCGAGGATAGGATGGAAGGAAAGAGGAAACGAACGAATAAAGGGGCGGTTACACATGCCCGAGTGTTTGCCACTCAAGCAACTTTTGTCACCGCTACGGGCAACTTTTCTGAGACCCCCCAAAAAATGGTTACACATGCAGGAAGAGAGTTGCTCGTAGCACTATCTCCCGTACACTCTTTCGTTTTCACTTCGAAATTAATTGGTCTTAATTAATTCGTTCGTTTTAGCTATTAATACATCACAATCTCTATGATAAAGCTGAGCATATAATTATAAAAACCAAGGTATGTATGACTATATTGCTCGCCATTATATAAAACAAGCTACATGAATCCACGTCTGAGGGTAAAAGTGCAAGTCAGTTGAAACAGCAGCACGCTCATGATTGGCAATCTTATCATTACCCTGATAATTTATTTATTATCTGTATTGTTCCTTATTTATTCGTTAAACTAGATAATGTTTAAATAATTTGAATGATTACTTAATAAATTAATAAATCCGAATATAAAGAGCTCTTAAAGAACACAGGAAACACAATAATAACGTATATATCATAAAGTAAACACAAGCAAGATAAAGAAATAATAAACCAAGAAGTAAGCGAGAGAGAAGACTGGCTGACCCGGGCTCACCAGGTTTAGCCAATCACAGGCCTTGCTTTACGTATTACACATTTAAAATAGGCAGTGACAGTATTTCTTTCCTTGCTTGTGTTTACTGTATTATATGTACGATTGTATGTGTTCCATGTGGTATTTTATAGCTCTTAAGGTTCGGATATAACCTGCCACATTATCATTAGAAGTATTAAAACTTATTTATATTATATAGCCTACTGTATATGGAATATATATATATATATATATCAATATATATTTAGGCTATAGGCTACATATGGAATATATTTCCACGACATAGCCTACTATTTCACGCCAAACACTATTACCGTATACTGTATAATGTAGGTTACTAAGTTATTTAAAGAGTAGCCTACTATTTAGCACGTCGCATTAACCGAACCTATAGTGCATAAATACGGTATATTATCAAGATTACAAAGCATACAGAATACATAATTTGTAATACTGAAGGAAGTATTAGGCTAACCATTGCAGTAACGAAGCTACTATTCATATTTAGTTATAACAAATCGTTTACTGTTGCAAATTATAATTGTAAGTTGATTATGATAACCGATATGATACATTTAATCCCTTGAGAGAATATTCTTCCCATTCTTGCCTAAAGATATTGTAGGCTATTTGTACAAACTTGAAATTGCGCATTCATACTGTAGCCTACTTTTTGATTAAACCGTTTTCTCTCATCCCAATTTATTGAATAATATACTGTGATGACATATATATTTAAGGATTAAGCATTATTATAGTATATTAATGCTTGCACATCATATATATAGTTATCACATTACTACTATTGCATGCAACCCATATTTATAGTTGCCGCAACAGGCAATGCGTCCCGTACGTTCGGGACGCAAAAATTGCCCTATTCGGGTGACAAATGGTTCCCGAAAAAGTTGCCTGGGGCGCAAAAGTTGCTCCATGGAGCAACTTTTGTCACCGATTCGGGCAACTCGGGCATGTGTAACCGCCCCTTAAGGATGTTAGAAAGCGAGAATATGAGAGTAGGGGAGATGGAAAGAAGGGAGAAAGGAAGGATGTTAGAAAGCGAGGATAGGAAGGAGGAAAAGGAAAAGAGGAAAAGAACGAGGAATCTAAGAAAGGAAGGATGGAGGATGGATGTACGGAAGGACATACAAGACTAAGGAAGGAAGAGAGGAAGGATCAAAGGCAAGACAGAAGAGAGGAAGTAAGTGAGTAAGACATAGAAACAAAAAATAAATGCATGAAGAAAGGAAGGAAGATGGCAGTGGCACAGTATTGTGTGAGATCTTCTGGGTCAATATGGAGAGAGAGAGACGAAGAAATCTTCATGTTTGGTTATGATAAGTAGAGAGAAAGAGAGAGAGAGTGAGAGTGAAAGAAGAGGAAATATCATTAGAAAGAAGAATGCGAGAAAGACTGGGAGGAGTATACTAATATGGAGAGGCATAGTAAGAGGTAGTTACAATAAAGATCTATTATTGCAATTACCCTTGTCCATTCCAAATGAGATTGTAAACTACATAAATAACGAAGACGTGGTGTAGTACAGGTACGCCGAATGTGTATATAAAATATCCATAATTTAAATTCCACTTATCTCTCCTATAATTGTGTCCTATATATTCAAAATTTGCTTCATTTTGCTGAGGTATAATACGTTTATATTCTTCATGAATTATTTCCCTTCGCAGCACTGTTAAAGAGTGAAATAACTTGAAATATGACGTTACCTTTCGAAATGGGAACACTAACCCGTGTGTTCTCTGTAAACAACACGCAAGCCCACAACAGTATTCGTTCGGTATTCATCGCTGGGAAGGGAAATCATTGTGTAAAAATACTAGTGTTATATTCTAAAAGTGAGGACAAATATGTTGATGGAGAAAAGGCAGGACACGACTATTGGCGAGTTTGTGAGCACTAAAAGGTACTCTCGGGTGCCATAGTCTCTAGACCACTCATAAGAATTCCTGGACCCCCTACGTTTGTCTGTATGCAATTATAACTATCTGGATTGGTTTCTGGATAAAACTTGCTTCTCAACAAATATTAAGTATAGTTCTGCAGTTGATTAATAGCACCTTATAATCATTTCAAGATATACTGTATACTTCCAAAATTATAAATAGAAGTCCATGAATACTTATGAGTGGGCTAGCGACTATGGCATCCGAGTTTATTTGAACTAATATCGAACCCAAGAGAGACAATATGAATTTCATCACACACCAACTGCTACAGAACATTTTCTGGTCCCCCTTCATCCTTATTAGTTTATAGATTTTAAGACTTTCGGCCCATTAGTTTATAGATTTTAACTCCATTCACCCCTTTTCGTTATCAACGTTAAGACCTTTCGTGCCATTTAGGTGTCAATTTTATCCTGGCGAGCGATAGCGAGCCTGTAATTTTAAGAGGAACCGGCCTTTGGCCGGGATATTTTTCTACCGAAAAATGTACAAATTTATCTTGAAGGGCGTTCTAGGGGGTGTATTTTTAAGCTTGATGGAGGTCTAGGTATGAAACGAAATCCAGTAATAAACATTAAAGAAAGAAAACATAGATATACTGTATATAATAATTCAATACAATACAGAAGCCAATCCCCCCTTAATATTTGTGTTCACGACTGTACATTAAATTACGAGTACAGAATCCTATACACCACTTTTGTTCCTTTACTATACGATATTCACTTATATTTTTATCTTATACTGTATAGGCCTATCCTATATCATTATCTTACTTATAATACGGGTTGATATACAAGAATTAAATCTTCCCCTGGCTTGAGATGGGAACTTTGAGAGAAATTTAAACTACAGTCCCAGGCGGTGAATTTATAATCCTGTTTCAGGGATTTTTGCCCCAGTTCTCTCCTCTCTCTTCTCTACGATCATTATATCTCTCTGTCTATCTCTCTCTATATATATTTATTTATCTATCTATCTATTTAGCTATATATCTATCTATATAATATACAGAGAGAGATAATCCATAGAGTTACATAGATACACTGGTCACACAGATCTTACGATCCCTGCGAGGTGGCCAGGACTTAATCTTAGTAGCTCCCTCCGGCAGAGAGAGAGAGAGAGAGAGAGAGATTAATACAAATCAAGTGAATCGTAATAAAATAATAAGGTTACTTTCTTAATACCGTGCTCACCAATCCTTTTCAATTAATTTCATTACCACACTAAAAATTAATTCGCCGACCGTCTTGAATGTCTCATCACATTTCTCATCTTTCTCATGTTGTGTTTTATTCGATATCTTCCCTTTTCAACCTAGTTTGGTAACTAATTATTTGTTCACTTGATCCTCTTGCATAATTCATTGCATTTATTAGAAGAAACACATTAATTTTAGCCGATCTCTAGCTTTTTCATTGTCACTAGCAGGGGTACCCGGCGTTGCCCGGGTACTATCACCACTACTACTACCATAATCACCATCATCAATCACTACTACCACAATCATCACAATACTACTACTACCATAACCTCTCTGTGCCTCATTAAACGGCGACCTCGATTTCGGCCGCTAAATGCCCTCCGATTTTGGATCTGACCTCATCCGTATCCCCATTTTGGGGTGCTGCGAACAACTTTCGTTCCATACACCTTTTCGATCGGAGGCTTCCTTCTGCCCCAAACGGCCATTTTTGTTCAATGTGTTTTCAATTTCGGCATCGAAACGACCTCCGATCGTGGCCTCGCCCCCTCTATGACCTGACCCAGGTCAATTGACACCCACATGCAAAGTTTCAGCTCCCCAGGTCCAACACTGCGGCTGCCTATTAAGAACGCACAGACAGACAAACAGACACACAAACTGATTTAATAATATTGATTATTATTCTCAGTAATGTATTTAATCAAAATGTCTTACTCAATTTTCGGCCATTCAAAAATTATAGTTCTTTATGTACAAATTGCCCTGCATACGGGTTCATAGTTATTTTAAACCTGAACTTTTCCAAGTTGCTTCTTTATTTACTTATCTATATTCGTTTTGCAGGGATTTTCCATATTTCATACGACGTATTCAGTTTTATTCTTTTTGCTTTTTAATGTTGGCAGTTGGTCCTATCTTCATGGTGGGCTAGACCTGGAAATCATGTTATCTAATTATATGCGTAACCATGAATTAGAAGCTTTATCTTTGGATCTTTAGATATTTACGTAATGTAAGTTCTATTGAAACCGCTGATAAGGAGACCATGCCCACATGCCAAACAATAACACCAGTTTTAACTTTTCGTAATGCCCTTTTGTAACTTTGACACTCTTAACCCTTTCAAGAGGTGATGGATAGCATATCAGAGCATAGGGCTAACGTAAACTAGGAGAGTAGAGAGTTTTGGAAAGAGGACGAATACGTTGAGAAATGAGAAGTACAGAAAGAAATAAAAGTACTTGGGCTCAACCAAGTTGCTCCATTGTCTATTTGTTAGATTCGATAGCAAATTGATGGATAACTTACATAATCTTACTGACCGACTCTACTTAACATCCAGTACCTAATTATTCTTAGAAACTCATTACTAGCGATGTTTTCCATTCTCAGTCTTGTATTATAATTCGGTTATTTTTCTGTATACAAAAAGTATTTTATATAATTATATATATATATATTTTTTTTTCAAGCAAGCATTTACTTGAGTTCTTGCATATTTACTCAATCTCGCTTTGTATGGGCTTCTGCTCGTTTCATGCTTATTTTTATTGATATATTTGTTCTACATACTCTGTGGTTAATAGCATTTAACTCGTACTTTGCTATTATTTAATCAAGTCTCTCTATTTACTACGACTGTTAATAATAACAATGTTGAAGCTTATGTGCTCGGATGTGTTTACTAATATAACTTCCATATACTTTGAGATTTCTATAGTCATTACTTATACTCGTTCATTTAGTTTTTTTATTAGTAATCAAGCTCTTCATTTGTATATTACTCATCACCCAACCTCTCTCTCTCTCTCTCTCTCTCTCTCTCTCTCTCTCTCTCTCTCTCTCTCTCTCTCTCTCTCTGATCATTCATAAAGGTATTGATCTACTTAACATGGGTCTTACTTGGTGAATGATCTGATACTCTGACAGATGGCAACACACCTGGAGAATTGCAAAGTAATTAATGTATGTCAGGCAAATCCAAAACTGCACTACCATTTATTGGTTAAACTGTTTAGAAGTGACTTAAGCAAAGAATGTAGGTGTTCTGATTAACAGTGAACTGACAATTTATTGAACTAATTAAGAAACTGCTATAAACTATATTGATAAAGAGATATTCCTTGCACTCTGTAATGCTCAAATACGGTCCCTTTGTCAATATGCTATGCTCTTCTGGTCTCCTGCACTCCGCATGTTCAAACTATGATTATTTAACATGGTTCAGCAATTATGAGGTTGAACTACGAGGAGCTAGTTAAGAGAGTTCGGTCTCATTTCGTTGGTAATGCTCAGACTATGAAGCCAACTCATTGAAGTCTTGATATATTGATGTATTGATGTCTTGAGTCTTGATGCCTTGATGTCTTTATGGTGTAATTGTTAGTGTGTTTAATAATATGTGTGTGGTCCCCCAGGTTCGAATCCCAGCGGATCACATGCTTTCATTAAATTCATTAGAGGCGTTTGGTGTTGGAGTGAAATGAATAAAATATAATAACAAGATGCTTAGCCTCAATATGAGTGGAACTTGCAACAATGGCTGGGAATGAGGAAGTAAGAGGTCTAGCGATACTATATGCGGACATTTGTGCACATACCAATAAATTGAACGTTTTTTTTCACCCTAGAACTTCCTTCAGAAGTTGTAAATATTAGTTGGGGGAAGGTATAACAGTGGATCAGGTCGCCAATTGTATCTTTAATAATCCTATCTTCAAGTCCTCGCCAAGCTGTAGATTTTCTTTATAATAGTTCAGCGTTTCTATAGTTCTATAACATCCTGGCTACACCGAAACGTCATGAACATACTAATTTGTTGCCCCACCTCACAGCATATAGGAGATGTCCGGCCATATTTAAAAATACTGTGACGACGATGTACTGTTGTATCCCTTCTCTGGTAACTTATGTTGAGCACCAATATAAGAGGCTACAGTCTCTGGTGCCCAAAACAAGTGAAGAAAACATGATCTCCAAATGTCCATGTGAAAGTCTTGGGACCTAGCAAGTCTTGGGACCTAGCAAGACTTGGGACCTAGCAAGACTTGGGACCTAGCAAGACTTGGGACCTAGCAAGACTTGGGACCTAGCAAGACTTGGGACCTAGCAAGACTTGGGACCTAGCAAGACTTGGGACCTAGCAAGACTTGGGACCTAGCAAGACTTGGGACCTAGCAAGACTTGGGACCTAGCAAGACTTGGGACCTAGCAAGACTTGGGACCTAGCAAGACTTGGGACCTAGCAAGACTTGGGACCTAGCAAGACTTGGGACCTAGCAAGACTTGGGACCTAGCAAGACTTGGGACCTAGCAAGACTTGGGACCTAGCAAGTCTTGGGACCTAGCAAGACTTGGGACCTAGCAAGACTTGGGACCTAGCAAGACTTGGGACCTAGCAAGACTTGGGACCTAGCAAGACTTGGGACCTAGCAAGTCTTGGGACCTAGCAAGACTTGGGACCTAGCAAGTCTTGGGACCTAGCAAGACTTGGGACCTAGCAAGACTTGGGACCTAGCAAGACTTGGGACCTAGCAAGACTTGGGACCTAGCAAGTCTTGGGACCTAGCAAGACTTGGGACCTAGCAAGACTTGGGACCTAGCAAGACTTGGGACCTAGCAAGACTTGGGACCTAGCAAGTCTTGGGACCTAGCAAGACTTGGGACCTAGCAAGACTTGGGACCTAGCAAGTCTTGGGACCTAGCAAGACTTGGGACCTAGCAAGACTTGGGACCTAGCAAGACTTGGGACCTAGCAAGACTTGGGACCTAGCAAGACTTGGGACCTAGCAGTCTTGGGACCTAGCAAGACTTGGGACCTAGCAAGACTTGGACCTAGCAAGACTTGGGACCTAGCAAGACTTGGGACCTAGCAAATTGGGACCTAGCAAGACTTGGGACCTAGCAAGACTTGGGACCTAGCAAGACTTGGGACCTAGCAAGACTTGAAGGCTACTGGAAAGTCTATAGTCCCATTACTGAAAACTTTAATCCACTCAGCTGTTGACGACGCAGACGCGATTTTGGGTTCTTTAAAGAAGCCTGCAATAATTGGACTGTGATATGCTATCTCTCTAGTGTGTACCAAAGGTATCTTCCTGAAATAGACCGCTAAAGTTTTTTGATATACCAACTATTCCTTGTAAATCTCTCTCTCTCTCTCTCTCTCTCTCTCTCTCTCTCTCTCTCTCTCTCTCTCGACCATTCCATGTCTCACTCTATCAAAAATTCAATCACTTCATCCCACGTAATAATTTCCTTGTTTGCTCGCTTCACTTCTCTCTCTCTCGCTCTCGCTCTCGCTCTCGCTCTCGCTCTCTCTCTCTCTCCTATCCTGTCGCAACCTCCAATATCTTTCACAGTTTCTGCTTCCTGTGATAGATATGCTGGCATGCACTATGATTCGCACCCAGACACAGAGTCACACACAAAGGAGTACAAAGGAGTACAAAGGAAATCAAGCAACAACAGATCTAGTGACCCTTCTAGGTTGCTTGTCCTCCAAAACACTGAGGATCAAGTGTCCAAACAGTGGTTTAGAGTGGGTAAGGGAACATTGGAAAGGGAATTACTGCCCTGGAACTAATGTCCGTGGCAGGATTAGGAAGTTAGTAGGGGACAGATGGGTTAGTAACTGAGGGGGGGATAAAATAAAGTTATTCATTTACACACACACACACACACACACACACAGACACTCTCTACACTTGCACATACTGTATACTGTGTGGTTTGCACATGTATACTCATTAACTTATTCACATTTAGATATATACCGGCAGAAACAAACTTACACATACATAATACAATATACATACACACTCTCATAAAGCCGTTCACAATATGAGCAGGCAATTTATGTATTTTTCATACGCACACATTCATGCCAGTACACACACACACACACACAGCCCGTAGCCTAGTAGGTAGAGCTCTCGTCTCACACACGAGGGGTCGGGGGTTCAATCCCCGGCCGGGCGGAGACAAATTGGGCTTGTCTCCTTTCATGTGTTAGCCTCAGTTCACCTAGCTGTAAATAGGTACCTGGAATAAGTGGACGACGTTGTGACGTCCCATCTGGGGTTGGCAAAAATGGTACAAGGCGAGATGGGTATCATATGGTTCACCTAAGCTGATAGCTACCTAAGCCTTCGGGCGAGACGGTACCGTCTATAGTGAGAATGGTACCATACAGATCCACCCTAAGCCTTCGTTTCCGATGTCGCCAATTGGCTAAAAATACAGACTACACACACATCCACAGCCATTCCAACGATACATATAACACCTACACATATAGGAGGCGGGAAATAACGAGCATGCTCACTCCCGCAATACAACTAGAGTAAGTACAAACACACACACACACTTAGCATCCTCTGTTGTACCTCAGTTCCACTCAATTATACTCAAATTCCCTTCTTCCTTGAGAATAATCGAGTTTGCTCCTCTATCCATCCTTTTTCCCGAAACTCCAGATCCTATATAACCTATGAATTTAAGCACCATTATTTCTGATTGAATATTATCGATTTAGCAGATTAGATAGCCATTACAGCAAAAATTAAATAAGACGTAAATACAACGAGGATGCATGTGGGAAAGTTTTGTGAATGATTGGCAGAGGACAGAAGCACATTGAATTTAACCCTTTCTTTAACTTAGCGTCCATTCTTCATTTTATTCTGGCTACTATTAAACGAGTTTAGTAATTTACACAGAGGGCCTCGGAGTCGGACGGATCCTAAATTGAGTGGTCAATCCTGATAGTCCTTCACTAAACTGACTCGGGTTGTCCCTCTCACAGGGAATAGGTCCGCTTGGGGGTATTCTGTGTATGGCCACCCTCGTAAGGGGAGTAAGGCGTCCGGCAATAGATAGATAGATAGTAATTTAGAAAGGATTTGTTGGTGTCCTAAGGATAATTGAGATAGTTTTTACCCCTTTCATTGCTCAAGGTCCTTTTGAATATGTATAACACCTTACAGTTTTATCATGGATAAAGTTTAAATTGGCCGCAATGTTACTGAATGAGTTATTAACTGGTGGAATATTATACCGTTGTATAGAGATTGACTATGTGTTGAGTATTAATGAAATATTTACGTGGTACCTGGGATCCAATGAAGTTCTACATTAATTTTGATTATATTGTATTGGCTTCGTCATATTTTGGGGTAGGCAATCCGTTTCGCCTGTATCTGTGTTTACTGTATAGGTGTGTGTGTTTATGTATGCATGTATGTGTGTGTGTGTGTTTATGTGTTTTTTTTTTTTTTTTTTCTATGTGATTGAGGGAGGCAAAAGGCATAACTGCCTATAGCGAGTGCCTCCCCCATAGTTGAAAGAGTGACAGGGCCAAAATCAAGGGACGTTCGAGCCAAAATGCCTGGTCACACGGAGTTTGAAGCAATTTAAGTCATAGGAAGCGGGAAAAACTGATTCTGGGAGAGAGTTCCAGAGCTCCGCTATTGAAAGTTTGAGAGTAACGTTTCACTCTTGGGTTGGAGAGTTGCACAGAGTAGGGGTGGGATTCAGTTCCAAGACGGGTACCACGTGCCCTACGTAAAGGAGGTGGTATGCTCTGGGATAGCTCTGAGGAACACTGATTATTATAGTAGCGATAGAATAGCGAGAGAGATGCAACATTGCGGCGGAGAGAGAAGTAGTGTGTGTAGGTGTTTGTTAGTGTATGCAGGCGCGTGTGTGTGTGTAGGCATGTCTATGTTTGTGTTCTCATGTAATGGTACTCACCTAATTATAACGTGAAGGATTTGAGTTTTTAGGCTCGTATTGTCCCGCTTCCCAAGTTACTGTTATTCAATTTTGCTGTAAAAGTATGAATGCTTCACAGAAAAACCAGTCCCTCATCCAGTTGATTCCACTTATTAACACTTCCATATGAAAAACTACTTCCTCAAATCTCCTGCACATCTACCTTTCTGTAACGTGAACCTATGTCCTCTAGTCCTACCTTTATCACTTTTCAATACAATCCTTTTCTGTCTATCCTTTCTAATCTCCTAACACATTTGTACATCATAATCATATCCCTTCTTTCTCTTCTATTCCTTGAAGTTGGTAAGTCCAACTTCTCTATTCTCTCTTCATATGTCAGTTCTCTTAGTTCTGGGCTCATCTTAGCTGTAACTCTCTGAACTTTATCCAGTTTGTTCATATGCATTTTAAGATAGGGTGACCACTAACCACACCACTGTAGCATATTCCTATCTATGTCTCACCATTGAATTTATTACTTTCGCGAACATCTCTTCATTCATATAATTGAATATTACGTTTACTTTACTCAATTGGCCATAAGCTCAAGTCCTTCTCTTTCTTTGGTGTGTAATTAATGCATTATCTCAATCTCAAAGAGGTCTTCTTTTACTGACCCCCCCCCCCATTCCTTCACATAACATTTAATTGTATTGAAATTAACTTTACACATCTTACTTCATTGGTCTATCTTATCCAGATCACTCTCTAGGTCTCTACAACTGTTTTCACTCACTATACGAGTGAGTGGGAGATTAGGGAAATTGTAGACACCAATCGAGCAGGGCAATACCCAGGGAAGGCCTCATAGGCATGTGATAAGGAAGTGCTGGAATTCCTATTTCATCTGTCTGGCTTCCCTCACTGTGTATGTTTGTGTTTTGCCTACACAGAGAGCAATCCAGCTAGCTCTCACAAACACCTCCTCCTCCTATCCATTTCACTACACAGAACAAGCACATCACTCTTATTTCCAATACTGTACATACACACAAATGTTTAATTTGGCTCTCTCACTATTTCAACTTTGTGGGAAACACTTGCTACAAGCAGTTATTGCCTTCTGTCTCCTTCATACACATACGAAAAAAATGCTTCATAATCTTTGTGTCATCTGCAAACATATTCATACATGCATTATGTTTTATTTTGTCATGTGGTTTATAAAAGCCAGAAACATTATGAGGACCGTCTCTGCTCCCTGTGGAACTCGATTTGTAACATCCTTCCATATTGAGAATTTGTCTCTAATCATAATTCTCGTCTGTCATCCCGATAGATTGTCCTCTTTCCATCTCAGCAAACTACCCTGAACCCCTCCAAACGTATTCAATTCCCACCTAAGTGGGACTCTATGAAAGACTGTTTTTGTTTCATTTCTTGTTGTATCAAGATGTATACAGTCCACAATTTGTTCTCTCTTGTAGTATAACTACTACTCTATCATAAAAGCTCAGCAGATTAGTAAAACATGAAGTGTACGTGTGTGTGTGTGTTTATGTTTGTTTGTATGTGTGTATGTGCGTGTGTGTCTTATAATCGATGCACAGTGCCAGACTGACAGTTACATAGGAATGTCCTATAACATTATAGGGCTTGATTCAGTTGAGGTCAATAATACCTCTTTGTGCACTAGGCGTTTAATAGCACGCTAATCAACCCTTTAACCCCTAACTGGCGGCGCGCAACACATGTCGAATGAAATAAATCTGGCCTAAGTGGCGGCGCGCGACATCTGTCGAGCGCCATTTTCAGCACTTAATGTTGCTGAGAGAGAGAGAGCTGAGCGGTGGGACGAGCGTAGCAACCCTATGACCGCTCCCCACGACCACCGTGGACATACTGAACTGTATTCTACTTTCCCCCTCCTTTCTCACTCGCTACACAGGGAATTATGTAAGAAAATTTTCTTATTTCAGGGTTTTTGAACTCGTGTTGCACGATCGTTGCAAGAGAACCAGTGGTCGTACAAGGATGGTTTGGGTGTCATTGGAAAGCTCTGTTTACGCCCTTTCAGGGATAAATACCTTTTTTACGCTCTGGGTCTTATTTAGGCATGAAAATGAGCACGGAAACAACCATATTTAGGGTAAAAAATCCCCGCTGGGCGCTACGGTTAAATAGACCACCTAGCCCGCTAAATAAGGGTTAATGATGTATGTCTGCAAAATATAATGCGATTACCATCTGAATGGTGAAAATTATAATGGTAATATCGAAAATTAAGTTTGTGTTTGGTTTATGTGATAAAATTATCCTATAATTGCATGAAATATAATCTTTAACACTAAAGTCATTCTTAATAAGTCACTGTTAATTGTAGACTATATGGTCATTCCCCTGAGATTCCCCATGCGTCTCAGAATTTTATTTTCTATTGTTTGATCATATTCCATCATTGTCACTGGCTAGATTTAATATAGTTGTGATATGCCCGAGCCAGGGCTCAAACCCATGTCAGTAGTGCAACACTCCAACACTTTAACCACTAGGCCACCGAGGAGTTTAAAAGGAGTGGCTTCATATGGAATCAAATGCCATCCACCACACCCGCTCTGACTCGTGGTCACGTAGCTTGATGCCATACACACATACACCTCACACACGCAGACACTAGCAGCTAAGAGAACCATCAAATCCAAACCTATTCCAAACTATACTCTGTTTCTTTTCATCTGGCGATAAATTAAATCCCTTAGCAGCTAATACATTGATGCTTAATGGAAAAATATAAAACTGTTGTATCTCTGCATCATATTAAGACCAAGTATATATAATTAGCATCATAGTTCACTACAAAAACTTCAAAATAACTGGGTAATCTTGATGGGAGCATTGCAATTTACCGTCAATTGAAAAGAAACAGAGTAAATGGGAAAGGTAAGGTTTGATCAATCTAAATTTCTATATAATTGGAAATTTTAATTTTAATTTTGTTTTGCATACAGCCAACCGAAAATAAACTATAAATGGTGGATAATCTTAAGGATTTTGTATGATAGTTATCTTTATTTGATTGTTCTTTTAGAGCATCTCAAAACTGTCTAACTTAGTATGACTGCTTACCATACTAAAGGATAACATAGGTATTTAATTAATGATGTAAATATCTTTAAAAAAACATCGGAGCATAGAATATTTGAAATATAGAAACTAGTGGCGATGGCTTTATTATACAATTAAAACCTAAATAACATAATTTATAATATTATAATGACTATGTAATGTAAATGTAATGTAATGTAAATGTAATGTAATGTAAATGTAATGTAATGTAAATGGCTCTGTATTGTAAATGTAATGTAATGTAAATGACTTTGTAATGTAAATGAAATGTAATGTAAATGTAATGTAATGTAAATGTAATGTAATGTAAATGGCTCTATTGTAAATGTAATGTAATGTAAATGACTTTGTAATGTAAATGTAATGTAATGTAAATGTAATGTAATGTAAATGTAATGTAATGTAAATGGCTCTGTATTGTAAATGTAATGTAATGTAAATGACTTTGTAATGTAAATGTAATGTAATGTAAATGTAATGTAATGTAAATGTAATGTAATGTAAATGGCTCTGTATTGTAAATGTAATGTAATGTAAATGACTTTGTAATGTAAATGTAATGTAATGTAAATGTAATGTAATGTAAATGTAATGTAATGTAAATGGCTCTGTATTGTAAATGTAATGTAATGTAAATGGCTCTGTATTGTAAATGTAATGTAATGTAAATGGCTCTGTATTGTAAATGTAATGTAATGCAAATGACTTTGTAATGTAAATGTAATGTAATGTAAATGACTATGTATTGTAAATGTAATGTAATGTAAATGACTTTGTAATGTAAATGTAATGTATTGTAAATGTAATGTAATGTAAATGACTATGTATTGTAAATGTAATGTAATGTAAATGTAATGTAATGTAAATGGCTATGTAATGTAAATGTTATGTACTGTAAATTACTTTGTAATGTAAATGTAATGTAAATGGCTATGTAATGTACCGTTGCGTAAGAACGAGGACAATTAGCAACGCACGTTCAAAAATCATCGGAAAATCAAGAGAGCAAAGCGACTGTGTATGCATCCCGATGGCATACTGATGTGTTGCAACTCACAGCCACCAGCCAGTAAGAAAACACACACACGTACACACATGGGGCTTCGAACAGGCAAGCACACACACAGTTCCTCGTTTCTCTTTTATCTTATCTATCGTATAAATACGATAGAATATGACTCTTTTGTGATCTCTTATGTCTCTGTGACGTCATAATCTCTCCTACAGAACGACGTAGGACGAGTAGATCGTATATTATAAGATTGTAAATAAGTTAAGTTATAAAAGGCCTAATATGCTATTAAGCAATATTGCCATGGTCTTATGTAGTATATATGAATTTATCGTATATATTAATATAATTTATCGTATAGAGCTACCTAAATGCGGTACGATAATTTGGGCTCCTGGCGGTTTGCCAAGGCAGCAAGGTGTGCTTTTGAGGTACGTCAGAGCCTTCACGAACACCAACCAGTTAACATCTAATTTTCCGCCCTCAGTTGATCGTGCTTTTGTGCCTCTAATCACAATACACATACAGCAATACACACATCACGACGCTCTCATCGACATCATGACTGACTGATAGATAAGCATAATATTCATGTCCATTCCCATGTAATCATTTATTCTTTCTTTAACTTGACTCGTGTCTCGGGACCGAAGTCTCGTTCCCCATTGTCCACCGCCATATTGGGTAAAACGTTCTCCCTTGCCTCATTGCCACGTGGAACTATTGGTGAGTTAATTCCTGGCTAATATTAACCCTTATAACCTTACCCTATAATTATATACATTTATTATGTGAGACCTTTGGATATAAATTAGCTTGTTTCAGATTGAATTCAATTTAGATATAGAGTATTCATTTAGATTGATTTTATTTGATTCATTATAGCTTAGTAATATTTAACTTCCATTGATAGTTTACCACATTGGTGCCCAGACCCGGGACTAGCTACCAGTAAGGGATCTTAGGCAATGAGCAAGGGATTAGCCCAGGGATGCAGGAGCAAGGACCCCGGAGGGGTAGGGCTTGGCTATCTTCCTGTACCTCAGGCGCCGGTACCTCAGCGAATAGCCATAGTGGGACATTCTTATGCCACTAGGCTAAGGGCAGCTGACGGAGGTACTGAGTCGTATCGGGCGTCAGAGGGGGAAAGAACCTTCCGGCTGACCTACTTCGGGGTACCGGGAGCAACCGTTGACACCCTGAAAGCCTCCCCCCAGTGGGGGCAAGTGGTACAGTTTAGGCCACATATGATCTTTTTGTTTATAGGTGGCAATGATATACGCCCCGGTACAGTGCCCCGCGAGTTAGCTGACGCAATTAAAGAGGTGGCGCTGGATCTGGAGCGTGAGTCCGGAGGAAGCTGCAAGATCGTGGCAATTGAGAGCCGGACGAAAGTCCGAGGGTTCTCAGCTGCGGAATATCAGGCTATAAAAAATTCTGTTAACCGCGCCCTGAGGTGTCGGTTAATAGAAACGAAGCACCGCTTTGTTTCCATAACACTCAGCATCCGAGACCTCGACCAGGATGGTGTCCACCTCGACTTAGACACCAATCAAGTCCTATATAACAAAATTGTAGGGCTAACGAAGCGTTGGCTAGAGAGGGACGCCGGGGTTGTGTCATTGCGCCTGCCTAAGTCCTGCTTCCCACCCATCGTCTTTCCCCAGTAATGTTCTTTTCAGTTTCAGACTTCCTGTGACATATGACCTGACCTAACATTTTTTCTTGTTCAATATGATCCATTAGTAGGTATTGCTATATAGTGTACTATTTTTTCTCCATAACATAGAAGTCCGCCGGTTGGCGTCTCTTAAGTAGCCTATTATTTGGCCGTTGTTTTTGTAACGTGATATTTAGATACGTAGCCTATAGGCTCACATGCAAAATGGATAAAGACCATAAAGAGACACCGTCTAGTGGGTTGCTAAGCAAAGCCCCTAAAAATCAAAGGGCGGGACTTCGGGGAGTGTTAAATAGGCTAATTGTGGACTTAAACACTTTCATCACTACTGCTGATCTAGAGGAATTGGAGGCTAGATTAGATAACGTCCAGGCTACCCACGGTCGTATTACGGCTCTGAGTGAGGTGATTGTGGCTGACATGATAGAGGAGGAAGAGATAGTTACAGAGTGTGATAATCGCGCCCTCTATGACGAACCTGTCTTTAGAGCGAAGCGCCTATTACAGCGTGCTGTCGCAAGTAAGAAGGGAGGCGATAATGAGGCCCATAGAAGGGCTGACCCAAAACATACTGTACACCTCCCAAAGCTCAATCTTCCTACATTTGGGGGCAAGTTAACCGAGTGGTTAGCTTTTTGGGACGTATTTCGATCTACGGTTCATGAATCCTCTTTGGATAATGTCCGCAAGTTTCACTATCTGAAGGGACAAATGGAAGGAGAGGCCTTACATTTAATAGAGGGTTTGCAGTAGTAGGTGGTAGTTATCTTGAAGCGGTACACTTATTAGAGTCCACGTACGGGGATAGAGAGCAGTTGAAGATGGCCCATGTCGTTGCCTTGTTGGGGCTCGCAGAACCACAGTATAAGGTTGATGAGTTGACAAATTTCAGGGCAAATATGGAGTGCCATACTCGATCGCTAGATACCCTAGGGCTTACCACGCAGGAAATGATAGTCATTATCTTGCGTCAGAAGCTTCCTATGGCAATACTTGATAAGGTAAGATCATTTGAGCTGGGGGAATTCAAAACTCAGTTCAGTAAGGAGATCAATAATCTACAGTTGAACAAAGGGAGAATGTATGTGTCGGGAGGGAGTGAGAATGTGGAGAAGAGGGGAACAGTAAGCATGACAGTGGGGACTAAAGTAAAGAAAGAGGGTGTGTATAAGAAACCTGCTCAGATTCTATGTAAGCTATGTAACAACAAACATAAATGGAGTTTCTGTGTAAAATACCCGACAAATGAGACAAAACTAGCACAGGCGAGAAGATTGAAGCTATGTGTAGGTTGTCTAAGTGGGGAACATGGTAAGCAGGGACAATGTACTGCTACATACTTAAGGCCCTGTCGGCACTGCAAAGGACATCACTTTGATAAGTGTGTCCTACTGCAGATAAAGTCAAAGACGTCAAAAATGAGGGTACTACAACTGTGGCACTAGGTAGCACGCAAGACACCACTATATTGCCCACAATACAGATTCCCATGGAAGGTAATGACAATAACAAAGTTTGTCGGGTACTTCTAGATCAAGGGTCTCAACGTTCCTTTATAAAGAGGTCCGTACTAGTGGGATTGAAGCACCGAATCGTAGGGGCTGAGACTCTTCGATTACAGGGCTTCACAGGGGTTACTGATAAACAAGACTACGAGATAGCGGAGATTTCATATTTCTATCGGAAAAAACCGGTACTTTATGACTTGTATCGTAGTAGACACCCTACCAGAATATGTATCTGTGGGTGTGAAGAAGGTGGAACACGCATTACGTAGCAAAGGGGTTAACTTGTCAGATCCCATGGGAAATCAGAGTGAGGTGCATGTTCTACTTGGTGTGGATCATTATTATGAAGTAGTATACCCTGGATTTAAAAAGATGTGGTGTAATTTTAATCCCCACAAAATTTGGATACTGCATGAGCGGAAAGGTGCATACTACACAGTCAAAGGTCCTGGTCGACACGGTCTCGATATATAGAGTCAATGTAACCGCGGCAGAGGAGTTGGGAAGGGAGGATTCCCAACCTAGTGACCCTAAGATGGCTGCCGAGTTCGACCTGGAACGACTGTGGAGATTGGATCACATAGGCATTAATCCTATGGAGACTGATTATGACTCGGAAGTTGCGCTACAAAGGTTTGACGAGTCTGTGTGCTACTGTGCCTCAGACAAGCAATATAAAGTTAGTTTACCCTGGAAGAACAGTGAGATAAGCCTGCCTACCAACTATGGTTTGGCATTAGGTCGCTTGCGCGCATTGCAGCGGAAATTGTCTAACGAACCGAGCACGCGCCAGGCGTATGACGATGTATTTCGGAGTTATGAGGATAGGGGCTTTATAGAGAGAGTCGATGTCAGGGAACCGTGTAAGAAGGGTAGGGTTCACTATCTGGCCCATCATGGGGTAAAGAAAGACAGCGTCACCACACCAATACGGGTGGTGTATGACTGTTCTGCCCACCAAGGTCAACAACCCAGTCTGAATGACTGCCTGTTGACAGGTCCGTCCATGGTGTCGGACCTGTCCCAACATCTATTGCGGTTTAGGCTGGGAAAGTACGCCTATACCAGTGACATCGAGAAAGCATTCTTGATGGTCAAGCTAAAGGAGGAAGATAGAGATGTTACCCGCTTTCTTTGGTTCAGCGACATTAGCGACTCTGAAAGTCCCATCATAATATACCGTTTTCGGGTTGTACTCTTTGGGGCCACTTGCTCGCAGTTTTTGTTAAATGCCACAATCAGAAAACATCTAGCTGACACTCATGAGGACACAAGTAAACTATCTCGCGGATTATACATTGACAATTTGCAGGGTACTAGCGATAGTCAAGATGATTTGTTGTATGCATACTGGCAAGCACGCAGATTGTTTGCGGATGCACATCTATTTCTCCGCGAGTGGGTTACTAATAGTGAAGATCTTCAGGGTTTAATACAGGTGGATGGTACGGCATCTCTTAACCAGGAAAAGTCCAGAAATTTGGGGATGATCTGGCAACCTAAACATGACATACTAACTTTTCAAACAAGGTCTTTTGCTCAGCAGACAGGAGCGCACACAAAAGAAGTCTGTTGAGCAAAGTTGCGCAATTTTTTGATCCTTTGGGTCTAGCATTACCTGTTACCATAAGAGCTAGGATTCTAATGCAGGAAGTTTGGAGACGTAAAATAGGATGGGATGACAGTTTGCCCGAGGACCTGAATGACCAAGGGACATTGTTGTTGAATGAATATGCCATCCTATGTACTAAACCTATACCTCGTAAAGTGGCGGCGTTCGGTGACGTTACGTTACACACGTTTTGCGATGCTAGCGCCACGGCATACGGGGTAGCCATATATGTTGTTACTTTATTTGGGGCACATTTAGTTACAGCCCGGGCCAAAGTAGCCCCGGTTAAAAAGGTAACTATCCCTAAAATGGAATTGACTGCCATGCTGCTATTAGCACGTCTGGTGCAACATGTACGCGCAGCATACGAGAGCGAATTAAATATTGAAATCGTTCACGTATGGTGCGATAGTCAGGTCGCACTCAACTGGATACATAGCAAGAAGTCTCTGCCAGTTTATGTGCGGAATAGGGTAGATGAGATTAGAGCCCTTTTGCCAGACGTTGCTTATCATTATGTAAATACAAAGGAAAACCCTAGTGATCTCATAACTAGGGGTATAACGGCTAGCCAGTTAATGAAGTCCGAATTGTGGTGGCATGGTCCAAAGTGGCTGCTCCATGAAAGTGAATGGACTATATGGCATGCTGTTGGTGAGGGACTTCTGCCACTGGAAACAGTGGCAGTTACAGCCCAACCAAATGAGCCACCGGGTCCTATCATGAAGTGGGCAAGATTCGGTGACTATAATAAACTAGTCAGAGTTGTAGCTTGGGTGTTGCGATATGTATCCAATCTCAAGCTTAAAGTAACGGGCCAACTCTGCAACAGGGGTCACAACATTGATGCTCGTGAATTTAAAGCAGCTGAAGTAACTTTGATCAAATGGGTTCAAGTAGAAACCTTTTCCAATGAATTAGAATCCTTGAAAGGCTCGAATAAGACATTAATGCCTAATATAGTGCGTCAACTAAGGTTGCACCTAGACAATGGCCTCATCAGGTGTGAGGGTCGCCTGACCAACTGGACCATGCAACTGGACCAGCTCCACCTCTACCTGAATGCCGTGTAAAGCACGTAGCACCTTTCCAAGCGGTAGGATTAGATTACACAGGGGCATTGAAGACGAGGGAGCATGAGAAGGTTTATATATTATTGTTTGCCTGTGCGACGTCTCGAGCGGTACACCTAGAACTATGTGATAATATGTCTAGCGAAGAATTTATGCTGGCGTTCAGACGGTTTTGTGCCCGTCGTTCATTCCCTCAACTCATTCTTAGCGACAATGCTCCCACTTATGTCCAAGCATCAAAATATCTAAAGGATATGAGTAGTGATCCTACTATCATCACTTTTTTGGGAGAGAAAAAGTGCGAATGGAGGTTCATTCCAGTTAAGGCACCTTGGTTTGGTGGAATGTGGGAACGGTGTGTCGGCATAGTAAAGTCAGGACTAAGAGCGGTTGTAGGACGTGCTCTATTAAAGAAGAGTGAGTTGACGACAGTCCTCACAGAGATAGAGGCAGTCGTGAATGATCGCCCGCTTACATATGTGTACACCGACCTGCAAGAACCACTACCATTAACGCCAGCTCACTTGCTATATGGAAAACCATTGACTGCGTTTCCATCTGATTTTCAGTCCATAGTAGAGTTAGAGGATCCCTCGTTGTACTCTGCGGTAGCGGTGTCTAAGAGATACCAGTATATATCCAGGATAATCGAGGATTTTAGGAAACGGTGGATTAGTGAATATCTGCTAGCATTGAGGGAAAGGAGTGTTACTCCCTCTGGTAGACCAACGGCCCCTACAGTTGGTGACGTTGTTTTAATTAAAGAAGATAGTCCTCGTTTATACTGGAAATTAGGCCGCGTATTGGAGGTATACAAGGGGGCAGACTCTGTAGAGCGGGTGGCGCTTTAAAGACAGCCACTGGAACTACTGTTCGTCCTATCGCACGTTTGTACGCTTTGGAGCTCGATTCGGCATTGCAATCTGAGGCTCCACCTGTTATTGCTGGGTCCGAGAATTCTCTAAGGAACGACTCGCCTCTTACTGATGGTGATCATTCTCGGACCGGGACGCGTCCCAGACGCGCTGCTGCTGGCGCCGTCGACTTGTGGCGTCAGAAGATAGCCTCTGGGCAACTTTAGGTTTAAGGTGGATTAAGGTCTTTTTTGTGGGGGGAGTGTATCGTATAAATACGATAGAATATGACTCTTTTGTGATCTCTTATGTCTCTGTGACGTCATAATCTCTCCTACAGAACGACGTAGGACGAGTAGATCGTATATTATAAGATTGTAAATAAGTTAAGTTATAAAAGGCCTAATATGCTATTAAGCAATATTGCCATGGTCTTATGTAGTATATATGAATTTATCGTATATATTAATATAATTTATCGTATAGAGCTACCTAAATGCGGTACGATAATTTGGGCTCCTGGCGGTTTGCCAAGGCAGCAAGGTGTGCTTTTGAGGTACGTCAGAGCCTTCACGAACACCAACCAGTTAACATCTAATTTTCCGCCCTCAGTTGATCGTGCTTTTGTGCCTCTAATCACAATACACATACAGCAATACACACAGCTACACCATCACGACGCTCTCATCGACATCATGACTGACTGATAGATAAGCATAATATTCATGTCCATTCCCATGTAATCATTTATTCTTTCTTTAACTTGACTCGTGTCTCGGGACCGAAGTCTCGTTCCCCATTGTCCACCGCCATATTGGGTAAAACGTTCTCCCTTGCCTCATTGCCACGTGGAACTATTGGTGAGTTAATTCCTGGCTAATATTAACCCTTATAACCTTACCCTATAATTATATACATTTATTATGTGAGACCTTTGGATATAAATTAGCTTGTTTCAGATTGAATTCAATTTAGATATAGAGTATTCATTTAGATTGATTTTATTTGATTCATTATAGCTTAGTAATATTTAACTTCCATTGATAGTTTACCACATTATCTTTACTTATTATCTGTTTGGCCTTCTTCTCATTCCTCTTCGTTATCTGTAGCACTATCTTATCTGGCCATTCACTTCCCAAGATATCTGCCCATCTTTCTATCTTCCTTCCTATCTCGATGGGCCTGTCTGTCTGTTGTAATGTTCGTTCGCTCTCTCTCTCTCTCTCTCTCTCTACTCGTTGAAACTTTATAGTTTACGAGGCCGGCCATTTACAATATATGAGGGTTGATAATTGGTTATGATAGCAAGAGGCTTACCCTCAATTTGGATACAAAACGCAAACACAGCAAACATTGAGGTGATGAGGTTTAGAAGTTATTATTGAGGAAAATATGTTACACTTCGAAAAGTTCCGCAATACATGGACCAACGCTACACTCGAAGATTGTAAATAGTTCTCCAATAGAAGATAATACGATTAGGGTATACAGGTACATTGCTTACAAACAATGCAATTTATTACAAGTACGCCATGTGTGAGAAATAAATTGACTACACCGGTATCTGGGGAATGTTGGCAACAACCTTCCGATAGGGTAACCTCACTAGAGTGAACAATTTCCTACCAGAACCCGGTGATTGTATATATTGTAGATATTAATTGATGTTGGGTAATTCAGTACTGTATAAGATTACCTTGATCAAGTTAATTTAGTTATAAAACCTTGTAGAAATAAGTTTAGAAGAACTGTAAAGAGGATCAGTTTAAATATTCCCGCGACCGCATACGCGATCCACCGTTTGCTTTAGGGTCGTTAATATCTTGATATTATGTTCACTAAATCGTTGTGAAACGATGTTCACCTTTATAAAATATAATTTAAATGCTGATAATTATTTATATGATTTCGTGAAGAGGGAATGAACCCTTGGTAACGAATTAATATATAGTTTATTTAAGAGTCGGAAATTGAAGTTCCGATCAGACGCTAGTAAACTTTTGAACGGTAGAGACGTGTCCCGTGATCTCCTCCACCACAATCCCCGCACCAGGCCCGGAGTCCTGACACTTTAACCCTGGTCTACCGAAGCCGGAATCCTCGAAACTACACCAGGACCCTAGTATAGCTAAGTCATTGATATAAAATGGCCATTGATACAATGTTTAGTTAGGGCATCCTGAGAGATAGGCTACCATAGTTCGTACCATAAGGTAGGCGATCTCAGACTTTATTTTTATTAATGTTTATTAATTTTATATTTCGATTGGTGTGGTAAGAGATAACCTTAGGCCATTTTATCCCCCACATTTTGGTGCCCCGAGTGAGGATTCCGATCGGTGTGTAGACTAGGGATTGAGTTAGGGCCAGTTTTCAACAGTTAGGGTCCCTGCTAAGCTGCAGCGGTAGGCTAATGTTTAAGGTCGTTTTGTGGGACATAGATTGATCCCCCGCCGTTATGAGGTCCCTAACTGTGAGGCGATGGCCTTGGGTGAGTGGCATTTCAATTAATAATAAGATAAAATCGCATGGCGTTTAAATCCTGTGGTAGAGGACTGGTAGGAGGGTCTGCAACGTTGCGTTCTCTGGCGTTTGTGAAACTCGGAGCTTGAGCTTTGTTGCAGTCCCTAAATGTCCCCCATATTTTTCTAATTTAGACCATTTTATATGTCCGTCCTTAATGTCACCCGCGTCTGGCAGACTAGGTCGACCAGCTAAATGTTCGGGACTGAGCATATACCAAATTTAATAATTAATAAATATGTCCCCCCCCCCCCCTTTTTAGGAAAAATGCTACTACCACAGGTACCCACTAACATCTGGGATAAGAAATCAATGATTAACTAAATATTTACAGCTTTAGCTTCATTCTTGTACCTAAATTCTCCCTATTATTTGATAATTTAGGCCATTTTTATGTTTCTGTCCTTTAATGTCACCCGCGTCTAAAAGACCAAGTAGACCAGCTAAATGCTCGGGACGAAGCATATATGACATTTAATTCAATAATAAATATATTCCCTCCCCCTATTAGCGTGCGTTCCCACGTATTAGGTAAATTATATTGTGGACTTAATGTTTTCAACTAATTATTCATCTGAATTTGTAGCAAATAATGGTACACATATAATGCTAAAGATTAACAGCTAAATTGAGTATGTGTTAGGCTATAATATAATTATATCTAAATATAATTTTGATTGTTGAAAATTAGTCTTTAGTATAAACATTAATAATAGTCCAGAAAATAATTACCCATTTTCCAAAATGACTGATACACTCTTGAGCAAATCTATGGTGGGGAAATTAGGCTGGGTAACTAGAGCATTAAATAATTGCCAGGAGGTAAAAAGACGTGACCCCTGTCCAAGGGAGCTGTTACAATCTCAAATCCAAGATCTTAAAACCCGGTGGGCTAATTATGAAGAGTCTTGCAATAAATTGGAGGACTTTTGCATCAAACAAGAACAATCTGAAATGTTTGAGGAATTACAGCAAGCCTATGCAAATGCTCGTGAAAATTATTTGGATCAACTAGCTGGGTTCGAATCCTTAGCGACAGAGACAGTTACCGGGACAGGGAGTAATGGTACCAGTAATGGTACAGCGGCTCCGGGACAACAAAGCTTTAAGTTGCCACCTATAACCTTACCTGAATTTGATGGGCAATCTGATTGGAATACCTTTTGGGACAAATTTAAGGGTTTAGTTCATGACAGGTTAGATATTTCTGCAGCAAATAAATGTTCATACTTGTTGGGTCAACTTAAGGGTTTTGCATTGGATTTTATCAAGGAACTTCCCATAACAGATGCCAATTATACAGCAGGTCTAGACGTACTCAAGGAGAATTTTGAAGATACGGAGTTGACTCTACAGCGCCTAGTTTACAAATTGCTGGAGTTATCAGGACCAAAGCATACTAGTTACCTCACTAGAGAACAATTTCCTACCAGAACCCGGTGATTGTATATATTGTAGAGATTAATTGATGTTGGGTAATTTAGTATTGTATAAGATTACCTTGATCAAATTAATTTAGTTATAAAACCTTGTAGAAATAAGTTTAGAAGAACTGTAAAGAGGATCAGTTTAAATATTCCCGCGACCGCATACGCGATCCACCGTTTGCTTTAGGGTCGTTATTATCTTGATATTATGTTCACTAAATCGTTGTGAAACGATGTTCACCTTTATAATTATATAATTTAAATGCTGATAATTATTTATATGATTTCGTGAAGAGGGAATGAACCCTAGGTAACGAATTAATATATAGTTTATTTAAGAGTCGGAAATTGAAGTTCCGATCAGACGCTAGTAAACTTTTGAACGGTAGAGACGTGTGCCGTGATCTCCTCCACCACAATCCCCGCACCAGGCCCGGAGTCCTGACACTTTAACCCTGGTCTACCGAAGCCGGAATCCTCGAAACTACACCAGGACCCTAGTATAGCTAAGTCATTGATATACATGGCCATTGATACAATGTTTAGTTAGGGCATCCTGAGAGATAGGCTACCATAGTTCATACCATAAGGTAGGCGATCTCAGACTTTATTTGTATTAATGTTTATTAACTTTATATTTCGATTGGTGTGGTAAGAGATAACCTTTGGCCATTTTATCCCCCACACCATGCAAGTTATCTTTATATTTGTGTTATACTGATAATAATCATAATAATAATAATAATAATATTTATTCAGTTAGTAATTTACAGAGTTGGTACCACATAGTATGTTACAGATATGACAAGTACCAGCTTTGCATAATTCCAACTAAGGATAGCCCAATAAGGCCGTTAGGCGTATTTCCATTTTGTAAGCGACAGTCAGTTACATGTTATTGTTGATGGTACATTTTGTAGGACTGGGGCCTCACTGTCTGTGGTTTGGCCTTTGGTTTGAAAATAATTTTGTTCAATAACTGATAATTTTACTCATGTAGTCGTTGTTCGTTCTCCTCAGGTGAGGCATTAAGTGCTATCCATCTTGAGCATAAATAGAGGAGCATAAATGTGTGTTGTGTTATGCAACTTAACCCTATTTGGTCCGAGTGAGATCTATTTAAACGTCCACTGTTTCGCTCATTTAGTTTAGAGATTTTAAGATGCTTCACTCCCATTAGTTTGGCTATAATAAGACGCTTCTGGACGAGCGATAGCAAACCTGTAACTTAGAAAAAATCGGTCTTCGACTGAGATATTTTTCTATCCAAAACAATTAAATTTTATCTTGAAGGGGGTCTGGGTGGGAAATTCATTAGTTTGAAGGAAGTCTGGGATGGCGTTTATTGTAGCCTAGGAGATAAACGTTGATATATATTGCTCGAAATTGGCAGAACCGAGCAAAATCCTCAATAATAATTAATATTATTTTATTAATCTCACCACCACACCCCCAATGAAATTAATTAAAGTATATATGATCCACCGGGATTCGAACAAACCAGATATCATAATAACGACGCCGGACCAGATACTGTTCCAAAAAGAAAGAAACTATGTCACTCATAATCGCCACTCCACGTATGGTGTGGGTAGTGTGCAAATACAGGGACAAAAATATATAATTACCTAGACCTATCCGGGATTAAGGGGGAGGTACTCGCTTTTTCTGGATCCCCTTCTCCCTCATGTTTAGCATATTCGTTTTTGAGATTTTAAGACATTCGTTCCGTTAGTTTGGCGATTTTGAGACCTTACGACTCACTTATGCATAATATCCGATTCTCTTCTAAAGATGTACTTTCTACCCTCTCTGGGCTTAATACTAAGAAGGCGTACGGTCCGGACGGTGTTCCTCCTGTTGTTCTAAAAAACTGTGCTTCCGTGCTAACCCCCTGCCTAGGCAAACTCTTTCGTCTCTGTCTATCCTCTAACATCTTCCCTTCTTGCTGGAAGTTTGCTCTCATTCAACCTGTCCCCAAAAAGGTGACCGTTCTCAACCCTCCAACTATCGTCCAATTGCTCTTATCTCTTGTATCTCTAAAGGTTTTGAAACTATGCTTGCTTCCAAATTTCTTAAGCATTTCTCTTCTCATAATCTGCTCTCTGATCGCCAGTATGGCTTCCGTATTTAAGGGTCGCTCTATTGGTGATCTTCTTTCATATCTTACTAACTCTTGGTCATCCAACTTTTGGGACATTGGCGAGACTTTTTTTATTCCACTAGACATATCGAAGGCCTTCGATAGAATCTGGCACAAATCTTTATTTTCCAAACTACCCTCCTTCGGTTTCTCTCCCTCCATCTGTGCCTTTGTCTCTAATTTCCTTTCCGGCCGTTCCATAGCTGCGGTTGTGGAAGGCCATTGCTCACTTCTTCATCCTATCAACTCCGGCGTTCCTCAGGGTTTTGACCTTTCTCCTATTCTCTTTCTAATTTTCATAAATGATCTCAACTGTTGTTACGCTGGCCAGCTTGCCAGAATGCACTCGTAACTCGCTAGCGCTCGCCAGGGCAGTGAAATGGGCTACAATAATCATAGAACGATGTTCTTTCTTTCATAGAGTTCATGTTGTCACAGACAGATGAGTGGTGGTCTTTATTCTTGTCTGTGACACTTGGAAGTATTTTATATCATTGATAGAATATAAGATGCATTGTGTGAAGTTATAAGGAGAAAGAGAGCGAGCAGTGAGGTGGTAATATGTGCGTGTGTATGTAAGTGTGTCTCCCTCGCTCGGAGGATTTTTTCACGCTCGTGATTGGCCGGCGGGCCTGACGCGTCATATGACGCCTGCTCCTCATGACGTAGTCATCTGTGATTGGGTGCTGCTGGCTTTGTTAGTGCTGGGGGGCTCCTGCCCGTGTTTCTCCTGCAGAGCTTGGCATAGCGTGCTTGGTCCTACATGTCCTTTGCAATCTGTCCCCCAATATAACCCCCTATACTACTATTCCTCTCTCTGAACTTCTTCTTTTTCATACTTCTCATCTTTATTCAATTACTTATCCCTTCTGGTTCTGCATACGACTTCCATAGTCGGCCAGTCGTATTACCAGCACCAGTTCTCCATATATGTTTGCACTAGCTTTAGGGATTAGTAGAGTCATGGTCATATGGTAGCCTAGTGTTGGGGTGCTTTTTATTATTGAGCTGTTCTTTCCCATTATTTAATGCTAGACAGTGGAAGGTATCTTTGGTCGTTGTCTGAGTTATGTATGTGGCAAGTCAGAGCCTGTACAATATCGACGAAGCTAGCTAGCCGGTAACCCTTGTGCATATTTTCCTTTGCGAGTGTAGCAGTATACAGGTGAAGGGCTTTTGCCTACACTTACCTGTATGCTTGCTACCTCTTTTTGTTGACCTTTGTGGAGCGCCAGGGTAAGACCAGATACTTGAGATCTGGACTTACCAAGAGAGCCTCAAAGTCACTTAACGTAACATAAGGGAAATCTGTTCAAGGGGAGACAGTAGGCTACGAGCATGCTTGCGCTCTGCCTAGTTTCCTAGTACCTTTATGCCACTGCTAGACTTTATTAGTGAGAAAGACAGCATTGTGTTTATTAACTTTAATTGTGTATGCTTTAAGAATTATTCACGGCTTGTTTTAGCCTAGGTTGATGCATAGTGCACAACCCAGTTTGGCTGTTACGTTGGCTAAGGAAATACTGTTTTGAGTGGCGATTATTAGTGCTGTCACAGAGTTGTTGCACTCCCTTGTTATATATATGTATCCTATTTTTGGTGTATTTAAGATACACGCTTTGGTGTCCTGCCCCTGCATTATTTCTGTTCTATGTTAACGAGCATCTTAGAGCATTAGACGTTTTCAGAAGATTCTTTATCTGATTGCTGTAGGACTAGACTTCCAGTGCTTTCATAGAGCATTGTAGAGTTTAGTGTTGAGTACAGACTCACACTAAAGTTAACGTAAGCATATCCTCCTTTATTAAATCTTCTTATAGTTTATTCGAGCATTGTTATTACTTAAGAGCATATTATTAACGTAAAGTATTCCTGTTGTGAGTAGGCTTTGCTGTCATCGGAAAGCCTTTCTAGAAGTGCACTAAAACCCAGTTAATTGATACCCCATTATCCAGTAGACTAACTCTGGAGTAAGTGGTTTGTTCACCGGCGTAATAGTTCGAGGGTTTGTAATTAGCGTACCGTTGTTGCAGATATAGCCTATCATCTAGTCCATTCTTAAGTGCCCTTGTTTATTTCGTAGTGCCGGTCGTAACACTGTACATCCAGTCCCATCCATTCATATGCAGAAAACTCTATCTTACACTACTCAATTAGATTTCCGGAATGCCCCAGCCAGCAATCCCTTAAAAACAAGAGTATTGAAGCATATAACGCTTATCTTGTGATCTAGCTACTATTTCCAATTGCGGTAGAGAAAACTTTGTTGCATTTAATGCTTCCAAGACCCAATGTATCCATTTTACTACCCGTTCGGAACTCCCAGTGGACTATCCCTTATTCTTCAACAATACAAAAATCAATCCTTCATCTTCTCTCAAAATTCTTGGTGTCTCATTTTCTTCTGCTCTCACTTGGAAGGACCATATTACCTGTCTTGCTAAAGCAGCCTCCCAGAAGCAGGGTGTGCTCAACCGCCTCAAGGGGTTCTTAACCCCTATGCAGCTTCTTGCTCTGTACAGGGCCACAGTGCGTCCTTGTATTGCACATTACAAAGGATTACAAAGGAAATCAAGCAACAACATATCTAGTGACCCTTCTAGGTTGCTTGTCCTCCAAAACACTGAGGATCAAGTGTCCAAACAGTGGTTTAGAGTGGGTAAGGGAACATTGGAAAGGGAATTACTGCCCTGGAACTAATGTCCGTGGCAGGATTAGGAAGTTAGTAGGGGAAAGATGGGTTAGTAACTGAGGGGGGGATAAAATAAAGTTATTCATTTACAAACGCAGTCAGTCGCGGGTTTGATGCGAGATATTTGTCTAGGCGGAGTTTAAATGAATCAACGGTGATGCAGTCTATAACGTTTCGGGGAAGCCCATTCCACAAGTTGACAACTCGATTGAAGAAGAAATTCTTTGATTCGTGTGAGTTAAAAGATTTACCAATAATTTTGCAACCGTTTCCCCGCGTGTAATTAGATTGGTCGATAGTGAAGTACTTACTACAGTTCATATTGTCGATGCCTTTGAACACTTGAATTAAGTCACCTCTTAATCTGCGCTGGGTTAAAGGAAATAGATTTAATTCTCTAAGACGCTCTTCGTATGGTTTGTTCTTTAGGCTAGGTATCATTTTGGTAACTCTACGTTGAACTCGTTCTAGCTTGTTTATATCTTTTTGGTAATAAGGGCACCAGGATTGAACGCAGTATTCCAGAAGAGGGCGGACTAAGGAATTGTAAAGGGTTAGGATAACTTCTTTGGATTTATGCTCAAATGACCTGCCTATAAAGCCAATTATTTTGTTTGCCTTCTTAACAACTTCTGAACATTGTTGACTCGGTTTTAGGTTACTCGATATTGTTACTCCCAGATCGGTTTCTCTGTTTACATTCTTAAGCTGAGTGCCATTCATCGAATAGTTTGCTTTCTCATTTAGGTATCCGATATGTAGTACTTTACATTTATCCGCATTGAAACTCATTTGCCAAATTTGGGCCCAACATGACAATTTATCTAGATTGTGTTGCATATCGTCAACTTGTTCTTTTGAGAGTACGCTATTTGCAATTTTTGTATCGTCAGCAAATTTTGAGATTGTACAGGTGAGACCCTCATCTATGTCGTTGATGTAAATTAGAAAGAGAATTGGTCCTAGTACCGATCCCTGGGGTACCCCGCTACTTACATTGGTCCATTTTGATGCCTTACCGTTTATGACTACTCTTTGCTTTCTGTCGCTGAGCCAATTTTCTATCCATTTCAACACACCGTCTTGTATTCCATGCGCTTTTAGTTTTAGCAGTAAACGTTTGTGGGGAACTTTGTCAAAGGCCTTTTGAAAATCAAGGTATATAATATCTACAGCTTTACTCTCATCGTAGAGGTTGAGGATATCGTGGAAGAAGTCTAAGAGGTTTGTTAAACAGGAACGTTTTTTACGAAAGCCGTGTTGAGTATCTTTAAGTATGTTATTTTCCTCTAAGTGATTTACGAGTCTGTCTCGTATGACCGTTTCTAGCATTTTACATACAACTGAGGTTAAGCTAATTGGACGATAGTTACTGGGTAGGGATTTGCTGCCTTTTTTGAATATCGGTGTTACGTTGGCTAGCTTCCACTGATCGGGCATAGTTCCAGACTGCAAGGATTTATTGAATAGTAATGTCAGTGGTTTAGAGAGCTCATCCTTAGCTTCCTTTAGAACTCTAGGCGAGATTGTATCAGGTCCAGGCGTTTTATTTACCTTGAGTTTATCTAAACAATTCAATACTTCTCTCTCTGTAACGGTGATATTGCTTAGAACATCTGAATTATCAATCTGAATCGGCGATGGTGTAGGGATATCACTGAGGTCTTCTGTTGTAAAAACTGATGCAAAGAAGGTATTGAGGGCATTACTCATTTGTTCTTCGTCTTTGGTGTATTCTCCATTTTCATCGACTAACGGTCCAACAGTTGAAGTAACAACTTTTTTCTTTCTGATATAACTATAGAATTCTTTCGTTTTTTTGTTACTTTGATTCGCAATATGTAACTCTAAGGTCTTTTTACTTTGCTTAACACCTTACGAGCGGCCTATGCGGTTTATTTATATGTAACGCACAGCGGGGTGTTTTTAGCCAAAATAGGGCTGTTTACGTGATCATTTTCATGCCTAAATAAGACCCAGAACGTAAAACAAGTACCTATCCCTGAAAGGGCATAAACAGAGGTTTCGAATGACACCATAACGATCCTTTTATGATGGCTAGTTTTCTTGCAATAACCGTGCAACGCGAGTGCAAAAATCATGTAATTCGGTACTTTCCCCATATAATTCAGTATGTAGCGAGTGAGAGAGGGAGGAGGGAGCTGAGATTCGTGTCGGTAGGTTCGCCGCGGTGGTCTGGAGCAGTCATACGCTCGCTAGTCTCCTGCCACCACTTGTCTCTCTCTCTCAGCAACATTACGTGCTGAAATTGCCACTCGACCTATGTCGAGCGCCGCCACATAGTCCAGCTTTATTTAACTCGACTTATGTGGTGAGCCGCTAATTAAGGGTTAATTAACTTTTTGGCTTTGCGTCGTAGCTCTACAAATTTCAGCCGTTCTTCGTCATTTTGTGAGGATTTTAATCTATCATTAGCAAATTTTTTAGCAAGCAGGCAGTTTGAAATATCTTTATTCCACCATTTGGGCTTATTATTATGGCCTGGACGCCGAGTTTTCGATGGTATGCAGTCTTGCACTGCTTTTAGGTAAGTGGCTTCGAATAACTTCCAAGATGTATTTATGTCGTTATTGTGAATTATAAAGCTCCAGTCAGTTTCTTTAAACATAGCTCTAAGTTTATGGAAGTTTGCTTTCTTGAAATTAGGGACTTTTTCGATGCTACTATTTGGTTCGTTACTAGTAAACTTTAAAGTGAAAGTTATCGTACGATGGTCGCTGTTACTGAATTCATCACCAACATTCAAATTCTCCATTAATTCTTCTTTTGTTGCAAGTACAATGTCAAGAACGTTATTACCACGGGTCGGCGTTCCAACAAATTGATAAAGCGAACTCTCTTGCAAGTTCGTATACAAGTCATGTCCGGAGTGTGAAGTAAGAGTATCGCCCCACTTGGTCAATGGTAAATTAAAGTCACCAAAAATTACGGTATCTTTTGAGTTACTTACATCTGCAATTTGTTCGTAAATTTCTCGGTCAGTTTGCACTGATTGAGCTGGAGGTCTGTATATTAATGCAAGTATTATTTTTGTACCTTTATTATTCTTTATTAGCACAAAAGATGCGTCGACGTTCACAATTTGAGGTTTTGACAAGAGGGTAGGGTTAAGACTTTCTTTGATATAAAGTAAAACGCCACCTCCATTTTGATTTATTCGGCTTTTCTCAAACATTACATAACCGGGAAGTGAATACTCTGCTAAAAAGTCTCTATCTTCTGTATTGAGCCAAGATTCTGTTATGCCAATCACATCATAATTTTCTGTAAACACTGCATTGTTCACATGTGCGGAGAGGATCCTCTCAGACCGCACTCCTAGACAAAGTAGAAAGGAAAGCCTTTCGTATCATTAACTCCCGTCCACTCACCAACTCTCTGCAATCTCTCTCTTCGCTGCAATGTTGCATCTCTCTCGTTACTCTATTGCTACTACAATAAGCAGTGATCCTCGTAGATTTCCCAGTATATACCACCTCCTCTACGTAGGGTAAGTAGTACCCGCCTTGCAACACAATCCCACCCCTACTCTGTGCAACTCTCCAACCCAAGGGTGAAATGCTATTCTCAAACTTTCTTCTATTCAACTGCTGAGCTCTGGAACTCTCTCCCAGAATCAGTCTTTCCCTCTTCATATGACTTAAATTGCTTCAAACTCCGTGTGTTCAGGCCCTAATTTTGGCCCTGTCACTCTTTCAATTCTGGGGGAGGCACTTGCTGCAGGCAGTTATGCCTTTTGTCTCCCTCATTCACATAGAACACATTATTTTTTGTCAATATTAACCCTTCTTGCCCGGGCTCGCCATCCTAAGGACATTATTGAGATCCGGGCGATCTGGCCGAAAAACGTCTTTAACACTTTAAGAGTGTAAGAGTGCCTAGGCGGTAATTTCTATGTTACCGCCCAGCGGGTTTTTTTTTTACCCTAAATAGGGTTGTTTCCATGCTCATTTTCATGCATAAACAAGACCCAGAGCATAAAACAAGTATATATCCCTGAAAGGGCGTAAACAGGGCTATCCAATGACACCCGAACCATCCATGTACGACCACTGGTTCTCTTGCAACGATCGTGCAACACGAGTGCAAAAAACCTAAAATAAGGTAATTTCCATACATAATTCCTTGTGTAGCGAGTGAGAAAGGGGGGAGAAGGGTGGAATACAGTTCAGTAGGTCCACGGTGGTCGTGGGGAGCGGTCATAAGGTTATTACGCTCGTCCCACCGCTCGGCTCTCTCTCTCTCAGCAACATTACGTGTTGAAAATGGCACTCGACAGCTGTCGTGCACCACCACATAATCCAAATTTATTTCACTCGACATATGTTGCGCGCCGCCAGTTATGGGTTAATAGGTTACCCGTATCTTTGTTATTGTAACTGCTAGAGAATTCCCACGCATTTCTAATCGTAGTGCTGTTTCTTATCTGTAAGCTGGCGTTGAGTAGAGCTCTCTAGATCAACTGGTTCAGTTGTGATGACGATTTCCGTGGAGAGAGATTCGATGCAATGTTTGCAATATCGGACCTTTGCAGACACTAATTTCGTCATAGCATACAACAACAACATTGATCCGACGTCTCCTTCTTGGTTTCGGAGGTACGGTGTCGCAAAGACAGGCTTTGTTTACATGCGTTGGACGCACAGCTTTCAAACCAAGCTTAATAGGCTTTCAAGCTTACAGATTTTAAAATGACACCCGGGCTCCTGCCCATCTGCCGCGGTGTCATTTTAAAATGCTGCCCGGGCGGGAAGGGTTAAGAACTTTCGTGCCATTTAGGTGTAAACAAATTCTGACGAGCGATAGCGAGCCTGTTGTTTTAGAAAAAAACAGCCTTCGGCCGGCACATTTTTCTACCGAAAAATTTACAAGTTTATCTTGAAAAGGGATCTAGGGGGTGTTTTTTTAAGCTTGATGGAGGTCGGGCAAAGATCCTAAACAAATAATGTAATAAATAAATATATAGACCAAAAACCAAGCACTAACCCCTTACGAGGTCACCTTCTCTTAATCCACTACACCTTCCTCTATAGTCTATACATTAGCGTAAGTGAACAGGATGATTCCAAATACCTAAGCATTGATCAAGTGGACCTCGACTAACAGTTAAAATGATGATAATAATAATAATAATAATAATAATAATTATGTATGTATTTATGTATATACCCAGGCACATACCCTATAGCTGGGGATGGCCGACTCGAGACTGAAAACACATTAAAAGTTCCAGTTCTGAGGGTCCGGGACCACTTTTGCGTTCCCTCGCCCCTTTCTCTGTCTCGTTTAGTAGGTGAATTTTACAAGGGGAGGAGTATTCCTAGCCCCCGAAGTAGGAAAATTAGTACAGGGAAAGAGACAGGCAGAAATTACTAAGGTTGGGTAGAGGATGTCAAACCGCACTCTCAATAGGACCATCCCTCACCCAAACAATAATAATACTAATTATTATTATATTAATATTAATAATATGGAATGAAGTAAAATACCTCTTGTGAATTAATTATTTCTTGTAAGTCTCTCTCTCTCGCGCTTCCACCACCGTCTCTATCAATATAGCCATCTTCTCCCCCCGACTTTCATGGGAGGGATATTTCATTCAGTTCTCTATCTTTACTTCGGTCATAAACCTCCCACACTTCATCCTCAATCACTTTCTGTTCTCTCTCTCTCTCTCTCTCTCTCTCTCTCTCTCTCTCTCTCTCTCTCTCTCTCTCTCTCTCTCTCTCTCTCTCTCTCTCTCTCTCTCTCTCTCTCTCTCTCTCTCTCTCTCTCTCTCTCTCTCTTCTCTCTCTCTCTCTCTCTCTCTCTCTCTCTCTCTCTCTCTCTCTCTCCTCTCTCTCTCTCTCTCTCTCTCTCTCTCTCTCTCTCTCTCTCTCTCTCTCTCTCTCTCTTTTATTTTATTTTTATTCTTTTTTACACTGAATGAATTTTCTTGGTAACTTATACTCAGCTTCTTGGGCAGAAGCTAATATAAATATTGTTTTGGTTTAAGCTAAAGGAGAATGATGTGTCTATATCTCCTATTTCAAAGCTTGACCAAGTTTAATAATAGTTTTAGAACATTATTTATTTAGTTTCTTATATATATATATTTTTGTTTTATTATGTTTTTTTTTTTTTTTTTTACTATTTCGTTTTATTATGATTATTATTATTTGTATTATTATTATTATATACACATGTATATATATATATATATATATATATATATATATATATATATATATATATATATATACACATACACATACACATACACACACATACATATATACGGTACAATATATATATATTTTTTTGTTTTATTTTTTATTTTTTTGTTAATTACCCATTGTCTATGACCTTAGGCCAAGAATTGACACTACCTTTGAATCCCTGCAGTGTGTACTCATGTGGGTTTAAACCAAATCTTAATAATCTATTCCACAATATGGAGTATCTGCTCGAAAACTGCCATTGGTAATGAGAGGTATGGCAGCGAGGCTCCTCAAGTGCGGATGGTGCTTGTTCCACTCTTCTTGTGGTATGCAGAAGATTTCTCTGTTGTTGTCTCATTGGTTGTAAGTGTGGAATATATTGTTTTTGTATCTTAAATAGTGTGCACAGTCCTGCCACATCTCTTCTGTGCTGAAGGCTATCAATGGAATTTTGAATTGGTGTTTGGTTGTCATCAATTATGCGTCTGGCAAGGGCTTGAATTTTGTCGAGAAGGCTAAGGTGTTTCTTGGCTGCACCACCCCATGAGAGTGAAGAGTATTCCATTGAAGATCTAATTTGTGCCTTGTACAGCACTTCCCTTCCCTCTCTGTCCAAAAGCCAGGAAACTCTTCTTAATGCAGCTAGTTTCCTAGAAGCAGCTCGAGCAACATTTTCGATGTGCTTTTTGAAAGTTAGCTTTCTGTCAAAAGTCATGCCTAGGATGTTAATTTCTTCTTGTGAGTTTATTAGTTTACTATTGAAGTTAATTTTTACATTAGTATTTGATCTTGTTGCTACCATGAACTGGGTTTTTTTAGCAGCAAACTTGACTTGCCACCTTTTCCCCCATTCCGTTATGATCTTGAGTCTGGCGTGGAGTAACTTTATTTTGCTGCATTCTCCTGTGCTTGGTCGTAGCTTATTGAAACTGTCCCATCATCGGCAAAGGCTCTGGCTTCGGGGATAATGTGGAGTAAGTCGTTTATGAAAATGTTCCATAGCAACGGTCCGAGAATGCTTCCTTGTGGTACACCTGCATTGTCATTGAAAGGAGAAGACTCCTTTCCTTCTAGTGCTACTCTCAGCTGTCTATCACTGAGATAGTTTTCTAGTAGTATGTATGTGTACCCTTCAATCCCAACTGATCTCAATTTTGTCAAGAGCCCTCTGTGCAAGACTCTGGCGAAGTCACCTTCAATATCCAAAGCGAGAATACAGGTACGTTGGCCTTTGTCAAGAGCAGAAGTCCAGTCAGATGTCATTAGGAGAAGGAGATCTGCAGCCGAGTGACCTTTACGGAAACCAAACTGTCTGTTGTTGAGTATATGGTTCTTTAGAAAGTGTTCTGTGATACGTGTTGCTATTACCTTCTCAAGAATTTTACTAAGAGCAGATAATAGAGATACTTTGGCACAATGTTACTTGCCTTCCATTTATTTGGCCATATACTTGTTCTCAGGCAGTTATTAAAAAACAAAGTAAGAGGCTGTGCAAGTTGTTTTGCACATTTATGGAGTAGTCGTGGACTTATACCGTCGGGTCCCACAGCTTTTTTTTCATCTAGTCCATGTAGCAGTCCATAAATTTCAGCCTTACTAGTTTTGAAACAGTCTACCTTTTCTTGAGTTACTTTTGGGATGTGTGGTGGTTGATGATCAGTGTGTGGTACAGTCATATTGTTTGCAAAGTGGTGAGTTAGGGCATGTACTTTTTCTGCTATAGTTTGGGCCACTTCGCCATTTCCACTTATTAGAGGCGGATTTTTTCTTCTCTCTCTCTCTCCCTCTCTCTCTCTCTCTCTCTCTCTCTCTCTCTCTCTCTTCTTTATCCATATTTTTTCACCAACCAACTTTACATCTAAACTCGATTAATGAAATCAACAAATACATGTGGCACTCCAAGGACTCGAACCTAGGATATTCACACCGAAATTCCGCGCATTTATGCATTACGCTGATTTCTGTGTTGGCTGCACCTCTCCAAGCTAGATATATATATTCTGTAGCGGACCTGATTTGGGCTTTGTACAGTAATTATCTTCCTTTTTTATCTCAAAGACGTATATTTGTTATGATGCTATGCTTGCGATAGTTTCTATATGATCTTTGAATATTAGGTTTTGATCAATAATAATGCCCAAAATATTGATTTCAGTCTTAAATTTGATTGTATTTCCATAGAGATCCAGTTGTGACTCATCTCTTTTGATGACCATTAGCTGAGCAAACCTAACCTGCCATCTCTCTCCCTATTGCACGGTATTCTCTTGTCTCCTTGTGACTAAGGCTACAGCAGCTTTCTTATCTTTTGGGTTGAATGTCACTGCCAATGGTCCGTCGTCAGCAAAGGTTTGCATTTCAAGGATGAGGTGTAGTAGGTCATTTAGGAAGATGTTCCACAGTAGTGAACCCAGGACACTTCCTTGAGGCACTTCTGCATCGATGTTATGGAAGGATGACTCTTTTCCGTCCATTACTGCCGTAAGCTTCCTCTTGTTCAAATGATTGTATACCATTTTGTGTAAGGCACCATTCACTCCCATTTATTATATTTTTTTCTAATAGGCCACTTGTGCCAAACTCAGTCAAATACACCAATAAGCAGCAGTCCATTCTGATAATAAATGGTGAAGGTTGGCGGTGGAGTAGCACTTCCGAAACCCATACTATCTGTCACAAAGTAGGTGGTTCTTGAGTATGTGAACACTGAACAGCGTTCGTGATAAAGCTATATGTTCTACTACACCTCTGATTATATATAGATATGAAACTGGAGGGTAGTGTTAAATACCATGATTATTGCTTTTTTAGTATGTGGGAACTACATCACAAACTTCTCACATCTCAGGCCACTGCTGTTGATTTAGAGTCATTAAAGATACCGTGAGTGTAATAGCTATTTCTTTATCAAATTTGTCATCATACGTGAGCTAATTCCATCAGGGCCCACTGCTTTCTTGTGGTCTAGGTCTCTATACAGTTGCTGGACTTCTGCCTCTGTTGTAGTTACATTTATGATTTTCTCTTGTAACAAAGTTGTTGTTGTTGTTCCCCAGGCTGTCTGGCCGAACAGCCCCAAGGTCCCGAGCAAGGCCAAGGCCATAAATGAGCACCCCAACAAAACCCTCCCTGCTTACCACTAACAAAGCCCGGGTGACCGAAGCCACTCCAAAGCAGGGAGCTGAGGAGTACAAAGGAGTACAAAGGAAATCAAGCAACAACAGATCTAGTGACCCTTCTAGGTTGCTTGTCCTCCAAAACACTGAGGATCAAGTGTCCAAACAGTGGTTTAGAGTGGGTAAGGGAACATTGGAAAGGGAATTACTGCCCTGGAACTAATGTCCGTGGCAGGATTAGGAAGTTAGTAGGGGACAGATGGGTTAGTAACTGAGGGGGGGATAAAATAAAGTTATTCATTTACAAACGCAGTCAGTCGCGGGTTTGATGCGAGATATTTGTCTAGGCGGAGTTTAAATGAGGAGGGTGCATAACCGCCCGGGTAACCAAAGCCCCACCCAAGGCCCTGTACCCCTCAGCAATTATGAAGGGAAAGTTGAGGGGCAAGGGAAAAATGTGACGTTTTGGCTCCCAATCTGCCAACTTCTAGGTTGGCAGTATAGGAGGTCAATCCACGGAAAAGACGCCGTCACTTGAGATCTAGAAGATATATAAGTAAAAGGAACTGTCCGAGTAAGCTATGGATATGGCAGATATCGCTCAGCTCTCACTCTGATAGACCAGCCCATCACTACATGACTAGAGCCAAATCTTCTTAGCATCAGCTAGGAAAAGCCCTAGAAAGCCGCCTTTGGCTCCCCTATTTCAATTCCTTTCGGGGTTGGGCACCCGCCCTCTTGTAACAAAGTTGGTATGTTTGGTGAATGTCGCTGTGGGTTAGGTACTTAAATCTTCATCAGAAAATGCATAGTAAAGGGGTTGATTTTTGTCTTCTGTTTTAATCATTGGTATTGAACCATTGGGAAGAGTGAATGGTGGAAGGGAGTCTTCTCTGGTGTCCCCTGCGCTCTCCTTTATCATGCTTCACCATTGATTAATTGCAATGTATCCTTCATTTATCCGTCTTGATACTGTTCTCACATTGTTTAACTCTCTCTCTCATATCTTCAATTGAACCGATACCTTTGATCTTGCCCCTTCCATTCTCCTGGTGCAGTTCCACTCATCTCACACCCTATTTTCCTCACAGCCCTAATATAACGTAGCTTTCATCACGTCTTATCTAATTTACTAGCACACTAATGTCTGGTTACTATACTATATAATTATTTGCTCGCTTAAATTGTATATGCCCTAATTATTATGGCATACTTAAAGGAGGATGGTTCGTTTTTGTGGCCCCCTTTTCCCTCATGTTTAGCCCCATTAGTCGTGAGATTTTAAGACGTTCGCCCCATTAGTTTGTCGATTTTAAGACCTTTCGTCCTATTTCTTTATCGGTATCAAAACCTTTCGTGCCATTTAGGTGTCGATTTTTTCTTGACGAGCGATAGGGAGACTGAACATTTAAGAGGAACAGCCTTTGGCCAGAAATGGTTTCTATTGACAAATTTACAATTTTGTATAATCTTGAAGGGGAATCTAGGGGGTGATTTTTTAAGCTTGATGGAGGTCTAGGGAGGAAACTACAAACAATATATAGAAAGATAAATACACAAACAAATAAATGCGGCCATATCCCCTTAAAGCCAAATTATCATAATTGATTTAAAAAAGGTTGTTTAATTGCAATATGTATGAAGATAACCTTTCGAGTTTTTCAAGTTTAAAAGGTACAACATTTTGGAGCATTCTATTTTGCATATTTTCTCAATTTACATATATAATTTACTATTGGAACCTGCATTGCTTGCGTGAATCGTACACAAGTTATTCTGGGTTTGTTTATTACCAAATGACATGGATTTCTCACTGCAATGCCTGACATTAGAGGTGCGGTAGACCAATGTCACATGTATGCAAGTGTATGCTAGCACCTGTTGAGCATGTTTGCAGATTACTTTCAGGTCCACAGCCATTCCAACAGCACAAGAATATTCCACATGTACGTACAGTCAACGCGTATAATCCGCAGAGTCTCAGAATATTGCTTATGCTTATGAAAAGCTTAAAAGTTAATGTATACAATATATATGCAAAGTGTAAAATGGAAAAGAGATGAAATAAGAAATGTATAAGCAATACAGTTTACTACACCAATCTGAAAAAATTAGATGAATATATATATATATATATATATATATATATATATATATATATATATATATATATATATATATATATATATATATATATATGTATATATATATATACTATATATATATATATATACTATATATATATGATTGCATAACTAGAATTTCAGAGACTGCGGATTAAGGGGGAGGTATACAACTGTTTTTTTTTCCTCATGTTTACTCCCATTATCTTTGAGATTTCAAGACGTTCGTTCCATTTCTGTGTCAATATAAAGAACTTTCGTGCCATTTAGGTGTCATTTTGTTCCTGGAAAGCGATAACAAACCAGAAATACTAGAAGGAAGGATTTTTTTTTACAAATTTATCTTGAAGGGGGGTCTAGGAGGCATTTCTTTAAGCCTGATAGAGGTTTAGCGAGGTTACTATGGAATATAAATATATATGAATAAATAGACCAAAACCTAACCACTACCCCCTTAAACGAGTTGACTGTACCTCACACACTATATACAACAATGGCCAGTTGGGCTAGCAACCCTTTACCGAAAATAAGGTATAGGTAGCGCCAACGAACTTGACAATTATCTCGATCTCTGACCTCTTCATAACTCAAAAGAACCTTGAGCAAATTGACTGCACATTTCCATACCTATTTCCTGGTGGACTCTTCCCATATGATATACATGTCAGCCCGATTGGTTTCATTCATTTTGAGTTATAAGATGTTAAGGGGTCCAGATTATTGTAAAGTTAGTTGGCGCTACCTATAAAGAATCAAGGGTATTGCTTCGGAGGTGCTTCATTCTTAGCCTTCCCCTCGAGCATCAAGGAGTCTGGCAATATATAGGTAGATTCTTAGCTTTCCTATTTCTCTGCCTACATTCATGCTTGTACCATGCTTTACCCTACACCGACACAGTATGTACTATTGTCTTAAGGGAGATGGGACGGTTTTCTGGTCCCCCTTCTTCCTCATGTTTAGACCCATTAGTTTTCAGATTTTATGATGTTCGGCTCTTTAGTTTGTCGATTTTGCTCAATTTATGTGTCAATGACTTCTCGTGTCATTTAGGTATCGATTTGTTCCTGGCGAGCGATAGCGAGCCTGGTATTTAAGGGCTATCGGACTTCGGCCGAGACATTTTTCTATCGAAAAAGGTACAACTTAATCTTGTATGTATGTATGTCTATACCCAGGCACATACCCCATTGCTGAGGGTGGCCGACACAAGACAGAGCACGAACAGAAACAACATTTAAAGTTCCTATTCTTAGGGTCCGGGACCACTTTCGCGTTCCCACACCCCTGTCTCTGTCTCATTGAGTAGGAGAATTATACAAAGGGAGGAGGATTCCTAAGCCACTGAAGGAGGGGTTTTATTAAGCTTGATGGAGATGTAGGGAGGAACTAAAAATAATATAATTATATAAATATATATAAATGATCAAATAAATACGCCCATCCACCCTTAATGGCCTGACGGTTACATTTTATTTGAACATTCGATTTACTTCTGTACACTCCCTGTACCATTCGTGTTTCTACCCTCGTAGCCATTCCACCTGAGAATACCTAAATAAATTATAATCGATAATAAAACATTGAAATAATAATAAATATAATAGTATGTCCTGCACTAAAATTCCCTCGTGTAGCAATTATATCTGTATTTTCAAATTTTTGTTCGTGATCAAATTTATCGACTGAATGAATATAAACACCATATGAGGAGGAACACTTTACTGACGTTTCGCAGATAGTGACCTGAAGAAGCTATCTGTGAAACGTTGTAAATAAGGTGCTCCTCTTCGTATGGTGTTTATATCCATCAAATCTATCATTGCCCATGTCACGTTTCTTCCTCAAATCACCGTTTCGTCTTATTTACGTGAATATTACATGCTATAACTGTATCTGCCTCCTGTTCCGCCAATTTTCTTTTATCAACATTTGTCTTTACACTTAGGTTTCCACAAGTTCCCAATATCATCTCCACCAAATTACATAAGCCGTCTATTAACCCTCGTGGCCCGGGCTGCCTTTCTAAATGACGGAGGTCGTATCTGGGCGATCTGGCTGAAAATCAACAAAAGTAAACTAAGGCTAATCTCGCTTAATATATTACCTACATTAATTAAAGATATACAAATGTGCGGCTTACCTTGCCGCGTAGAATGGCATTGAGTAGAGCTCTCTAGCTCAAATGGTTCCGGAGTCATGGTGATGGAAGTGGAGGTAACTTTTGCCGCGTATTTACCTCGGCGCGTCCGAACACTCAACCGCGGCCCCGGCTACGACGCCCAGTTGCACTCGTCGCTCCACCCGCAATTATGCCGGGAAGCGATTTGATAGTGTTTTATTATTTATTATGCCATTTATTATAGTTATTATGTTATTTTCACTCAAAGTTATTTTCATGAAGTTATTTGTGTCTCTGTCACTTATTACTTAGTGTTATTATTATTATTATGATTATAGTGTCACTTTCACTGGACTTTGATAGTTGATGGTGTCATTTTCACTTTTATGTATTGTTAGGTAAGCTAATAATATATATAGTGTCACTTTCACTTGTTCATATTGTTACGAAGGCACTTATTATTACTTATGTGTGTCTCTTTCACTTATACTTGGTTTTATTATTATTATAGTGTCACTTTCACTAGACTATGATAATTGATAGTGTCATTTTCACTTTTATGTATTGTTAGGTAAGCTAATAATATATATAGGTGTCACTTTCACTGGACTATGATAATTGATAGTGTCACTTTCACTGTTATTGTTACGGGCACTTCAAAATTGTTGGAGAGTGTGAAACTCATTGAAGCACCGTCCAGCACACAGTGCCACTTCACACTCGAGGCATTCCCATGTGGTTTTGCTCACTTTGCGGGGTCTGCGAGTTGTGTGGCTGCACACATGGCACCTCTTCTGACTCCTAACTGTACTACCTGGTGCTTTGAAACGAAGGGGGTGGAGCTGGTGCCTCCTGAAGAAGTCGGCACATCCCGCTTTGTCCAGCTGGCCTGGTCCTTGTAGTGGTCTCCCAGGTTCCGCATGCTTAGCCAGGAGCTCAAGTATCACCTGCTTGTGGAACTTCCGCAGGGACTTGTACTTCTTGGCTCCAGGAGTCCTCAGACAGTAGATATTGTAGGCATTGTGGACCGACATATCTACCGTATGCAGGATAAACTTCTTGTACCACCTGCAAGATGTTCGCAGGCAGTCGATGAAGCCCATCTGTATGTCGAACTTGTCAACGAGGCGCATGTTGAGGTTGTAATCCAGGACAGCAGCTGGTTTCTGGACGGTTCTTGGTTCTTTGGTCCACCTTCCCTGTGGCGACCATCTCGGCCTTGTGGCATGTGCTGAGGAGGTTGACCTTCCACTGGTCATGCCAGTGGATGGAGAGGATGGGGCCACTCTTCTTGTGGAAGATGTCCGTCTTCTTCGTCTTGGTTGGGTAGCCTGGCATGCCCTTCCTCTTGGCCTTGACTGTGCTGACAGTTCCGGTCTTGCGGTCATGGAGGTACTGGGTCAGGATAGGCGACGTGTAGTAGTTATCGGTGTAGAGGATGTGGTTCTTATGGAAGTGCCTCTCCATCATCTTCTATACTACAGCGCCGCCAAAACCAATGTGGGGGTCAGTCTCAATTTCTCCACCCCTGCCGCTGTAGACCACAAAGTCCAGCACATACCCCGTCAAACTGTCGCAGAGGACGAAGAGCTTGATGCCGAAGCGGTGTCTCTTGGACGGGATATACTGTCGGAAGTGCAGCCTACCACGGAACAGGACCAGAGACTCGTCGAGGCACATCTTCTGGAAAGGAATCAGGTAGGTAGTGAACCGATGACGTATCATGTCATACAGCTTCTTGATCTTCCATAGTGTGTCGGTAAGGTGGACATGCATGTTGTTGGTCAGGTGGAGATAGGAGAGGATGTCAAAGTACCTGTCCCTGGACATGTACTTGCCAAATGCTGGAGTAATTATGAGGTCGCCAGTGATCCAGTAGTCAGCCAAACCGTGCTTCCTTATATGTGTCATCAGCATTGTGAGTGCCAAGAACACATAGTTCTGCCACAGTGACAGCTCTCCATGCCACCATCTTGGCACTGGTCTTCCTCCCAAGAAAGTTGGCACAGATAGCATGGTGGTTATTTGTCTCTTCGACGAGGTATTCCATGACTTCATTGTCATAGAAGCCACAGAAAAGTTCACTGGGGGTAGCATCTGGGCCACAGGGATATGTTGGTGACACCCCGGAACCCATCTGTACCTCGTCAAAGGCAGGACAATCTGGCTCAAAATCAGCCCCATCTGTCCACACAAACAGGTCGGACGCTGATGCTCGAGCACGTGCAGGTGCAACAGGCACATGCCCTGGCACACGCCCTTGGCCACGCAGACGCCCTGCATGCCCACGCCCATGCCCACTCCCAGGGGCAGAGGCGTCGACAGACTGGCCACGTCCACGACCTCGCCTTCTAACTTGTCTTGTCTGGACTTCCTCTTCCTCTTCCTCTTCCTCTTCCTGTTCCTCTTCCTCCTCAGGCGACGTCAGGTCATCTGGGGCAATGTTGAAGTCGTCAGCATCCTCTTCAGGAGACAATTCTGGTGACGAAGTGACTCGGCGGCGTGGGGCACGGGAGGCTGCGGGAGGTTCAACAATGGGAGCCTCGGCCTCGGGAGTTGGGCTCCTTTTGCGGCGAGCAGAGGGCTTCTCCGCATCAAATAATGCTCTGCGGTGTGTTGAGGGCTGTGGCACACTACAAATACCACTTGAAGAGGCCCTATGCTCATCCTGAAGGAGAGAAATGAAGCCGAGGGCTGTGGGTGACCCACGCGGTGTCCCGGGTCAAGGCGTCGGGACAAAGGAATGCGGGTGGTTGCTAGACCAGGGTCGGCGTCACTATCACTGTCTTCCGCTTCCCTAGCCTTTTCTGCTGCTGCCCTGCGTGCTTTTTTAGCTGCACTTTTCACTAGAGATTGTTTATAAAAATATTTGCCCACTTTCAAGGGCGTACGGGCAGGCAAAGGGGAAGGTCCTGGGCTAGGGCTAGGCCTAGGCTGACCTAGCAAATATGGCGAGGGGGTAGGCCTAGGTTCTAGCACACTTGGAAGTTCAATAGCACTTTCCTGAAACACTTCCACATCAGGATCATCACTACTGTCTCCTCCCTCAAATAAATCCACATTGTCGTCGTCTCCAAAACCAACGAAATCGTCATCTTCGCTTGCACTTATAAATTGTTCTTTGTCCACCAAGCTTTCGCCACTGCTCTCTTCAATATCAAAAAGTTCTCGCTGTATAGCACTATCACTCAACAAACGCTTCACTTTCTTTCGTTGAGCTTTCTTCTCGGTTGCAACAGGCGTCGAAGTTGCGAGCGGGATAGCAGTGGGGCGCGCGGGAGGTTGCACCGAATCGGAACCGTAGAAATTCATTTTGTCACTATAACTCGCTATGAGTGTGTGAAGGAAGGAAGGTTTTCGGAGCAATGGGAAGTATGTGGAAGACGAGAAATCTCGGAGTGAAAGTAAAAAGTGCACTGTATCAAGGAATTGTTGTGCCAACAGTGATGTATGGGGCTGAGACATGGGCTCTGAAGAAAAAGGAGAAAAGAGGGCTGGATATGATGGAGATGAGCTGCTTGAGGAGTATGTGTGGAGTTACTCGTAGAGACAGATTGAGGAATGAAGAGATACGTAGGAGAGTGGGGCAGCAGGAACATTTGTCAGCCAGAGTGGACAGAAGGGTGCTGAGCTGGTATGGTCATGTTGAACGAATGGGAGATGAAAGGCTTACAAAGATAATATGTGAGTCAGGTACAAGGGGAGATAGAAGGGCAGGAAGACCCCCATTGAGATGGAGAGACTGTGTAAGAAAGGCTTTGGATGATAGAGGAATGACTATAGATCAGGCAGGGGAAGTGGTGGTGGACAGGAGTGAATGGAGAATGCTTGTGAATAGTTGAGTGAACACGTGGTCATTTGGAGTAAGGGGTCGGGCGCAAGTTGGACTAGATAATATTCCATCAGGCGCCTGGCCTGGGGAGACGATTAATATGAAGAGTGTGCCTGCAAGTGTGGTGGGAGGGCTTGCGGCTTTGGCTCCGCTGCATGTCTGCCTGCCGAGATCGGAACCTCTCTGGGTGGTCAGGGGCCGGGGGAGTGCTGGAGCGACCTTGGTAACCCTGGTCTCTGGGTCTTCTTCTGGGTGACCTGGATGTGTGTGAGTTTGTGTTTTTTATCAGTGTTTATTTTTTGTTTTATGTTGTTTTTGTGTTTTCCCTGTTCTTGCTCTGTCTTGAGTTGGCTACCCCCAAAATGGGGATTGGGCCTGAGCATATAGATAGATAGATAGAACTCGCTATGGCGGCCACATAGGAGCTGATAACGGTAGTAGTTGAGGCTTGGTGGCGCTGCGATCGCCCCTTCAAAGTAAAATTTGGCCGCGCGAATTTTGAAGCACGCTTTCAAGCACAGGGATTTTATAAGGACACCCGGGGTCCAGCCCATCTGCAGCACTGTCATTTTAAAATGCTGCCCGGGCTGGATGGGTTAAGGGGGGTTGGGCTTGTTTTTCTAGTTCCCCAATCCCTTGTGTTTAGCCCCATTGTTTTTATATTTTATGGCGCACCATATCTTTGTCATTATTAACACCTTTCCTGCAATTTAAGTGTTGATCTTTTCCTGGCGAGCGATAGCGAACGTGTAATTATAGGAGTAACCGGCCTTCGGCCGGCACATTTTTCTACTAAAATGTTTACAAATTTATCTTGAAGGTGGGTCTGGGGGGTGTTTTTTACAGATTGATGGAGGTCTAGGGAGGAAACTAAAAATAATAAATAGATAAGACAATAATCAAATAAATATTCCCATCTCCCCTTAACAGTAAGAATATTAGTACAGATTTTGTATGGTTATTGCAAGGGTTATCACAGGGATTTTACTGTAGTTCACTGTGTTAATCGGGATTTACTTACTATAATGCATAGTGATAACCGGAAAATAATGATATATACTTTGTGATAATGAAAAGTATAATTCGAATATTACTTTGTGATAATGAAAAATATAATTAAAATTTTACTTTGTGATAATGAAAAATATAACTCAAATTTTCCTCCCATAATGTGGTATACTTCCATTCTTCCTTCTTCACGTTGCTTGTGTGTATTTACCTAATTGTAATTTTACAAGAGTGAGCCTAAGCTCGTGATGTCCCGTCTTCCAAACTCATATTATCATATTTTACTTTGAATTGGCTTATACTCTTGGCACACACTACCTTTTCTGGGAGTGAATTCCACTTTCCTACGCTTCTACAATGAAAGGCAAATTTTCTCATATCCTTTTTGCAAGGCTTGACCACCAGTTTGAATGCATGGCCTCTCGTTCTTTCTTTTGATGGTATGATTAAGTCTTCCCTGTCAATCCAGTCAATCTTGTTAAAACATTTGTACATCGTGATCATATCTCCGCATTCTCTTCTATCTTGCAATGTAGTAAGGCCTATCTTTTCCAGTCGTTCTTCATAGCTGCACCCTCTCAATTTTGGACCTAATCTTGTTGCTGCCCTCCGAACTTTTTCCAGTTTATCTATGTGCTTCTTCAGATGTGGACTCCATACAACTGTTGCATATTCTAATGTGGGTCTTATAAAGGTAACTATTAGTTTTTTAATCATATCCAAATCCACGTATGAAAAAGAAACCCTAACATTGGCTAGCAGTCCATAAACGTTTCTCACTTTCTCGTTTATGTGATCTTCCGGTGATAGTTTGGGATTTATTATTACCCCCAAACCTTTTTATTTCCTTGAAGGTTTAAGCTCTTCTTCACCCATTTTATATCCTCCATGCGGCCTTCTTTGACTTTCACCCATCTCCATGACATGACACTTCTCTGCATTAAAATCCATTTGCCAAATTTTACTCCACTCTAAAATACTCGTGACATCCTGCTGCAGAGCCACGCAAGAATCTTGATCTGTTATTTGTCTAAGTAACTTTGCATCATCAGCAAACAGGTTAACATAACTTTCCGAGCTGATGTTACCTGGCATATCATTAATATACAGTAGGAACATGATCGGTGCTAAAACAGCGCCCTGCGGTACCCCACTCGTAACCTCTTTCCAACTTGAACATTTTCCTCTGACTACTGTTCTCATCTTTCTTCCAACAAGAAAATCCTTCATCCACTTAAGAAGTGATCCTCCAATTCCGCCTTTCATTTCAAGCTTCCATAATAGCCGTTGATGTGGAACACGATCAAAGGCCTTTTTAAAATCTAAATAGATGCAAGCCACCCAGCCCTCTCTCTCTTGCACTATTTCATTAACTCTATTATAGAAACTTAATAAATTAGTCACACATGACCTACCTGATCTAAAACCAAATTGCTTACTTGATAATAAACTTTTTTTTTTCTAAGTGTTCTACCCATCTCTTTCTAATCAACTTTACTAAGACCTTGCACACTACACTCGTGAGGGACACTGGTCGGTAATTTAGAGGATCATCTCTATTTCCTTTCTTGAACAAGGGGACGATGTTTGCTGTTTTCCATATGGAGGGTAACTTTCCTTCTCTTAACGATTGTTCAAATATGATGTTGAGTGGGTGGCTTAACCCTCTCACGTTCTTTACGCAATTTTGAGCCTATTAGAGATACTTTAAAGCCTTTGTTACCATCAGGGGTATTTGGAAACCTTTAGTTTAGTTACTTCAACCTCTACAGTTGTCTTTGAGTTAGCTGTGGGCAGAAAACTAATTTAGGAGAGGTAATTATAAGAGTGAGAGAACTCTATTTAGTATTGCTAATCTGGCAACCTCTGCGTCATATGGTCGTGAGAGGGTTAATTCCTCCGCGCATTCCTTCAAAACCCAGCATGAAACTTCATCTGGTCCCATCACCTTCCTTTGATCTTAATTCATCAGCAACTCTCTAACTTCTTCTTTCTTGATAACTATATCATCCATTCCAGTTTCCTTTACTCGATTGTCTTTATCTTCTACGAATCCATTTTCTTTAACAAAAACTGACTGAAACTTTGCATTTAATACTTCACTTATTGCTTGATCGTGTTCATAAACTTCACCATCCACAAAAAATCTCTGGATTTTATCTGTCACTGTTAGTTTCCTTCTAATATAGCTGTAACAAATATTAGGTTCTTTATCACTTCTGTTTATTATATATTGTTCATAATTTGCTTCCTCTTTTCTTCGTACTTGGGTATACCCATTTCTTGCCTGCTTGTATTTGTGATATGCTTGTTTTGTGTTATGTCTCCTATATCTATTCCATAACAGATCTCTCTTCTCTTTGGCTAGTCTACATCTCTCGTTAAACCATTCTCTGTTTCCCCTTCTCTGATTTCCCTTTTGTTTGGGTATATTTCTCGATACTCCCTCGTTATACACCTCGATAAAATAGTTAAAATGCTGTTCTACATCACGTTCCTCTAACTCTTGTTGCCAATTTATTTGCCTAAAAAATTGCCTCAGTTGCTCATAATTACCCCTTGCAAAATGTAGTCAGTCTTGTTTGTGCTCTTCCCTCTCCTTGGTGATGTCATAATTAACAATAAACCGGAAACTCAATAGAGTATGGTCACTTTTACCGAGTGGAGACATGTACTCCAAACTCACAATTTCATTATCTGTTCTAGTAAAGATTAGATCTAAAATCGACGGTATGTCCTCTCCTCGCACTCTGGTAGGTTCATTAACGTGCTGATGCATGAACAATTCCATCATTAAGTTAAGTAATCTACCACTCCAGGTATGATTCTCCCCTCTAGTTTCCATGTTTAGCCATTCAATATCTTTAGAGTTAAAATCCCCCACTAACAATACTCTATAATGCCTTCTTTCAGATTGCTGTAGTAACATATCTACATTTTGTATGGTTTTATCTGTTAGTTCTTCATAATCCTCCTTATGCCAAGCATTGGTTAGTGGTGGCATGTACACATTAATGATTAGTAAATGTTCTTCACCTAGCGTAATTTTAATGGCTATTGTTTCGTGTTTGTCTATGTCAATTACTTCCTCTTCCCTAGCATGTAGATCCTCCCTTGTCAAAATCATCACTCCTCCTCCTGTTTTGCCTGTCCTGTCCCTCCTCCATATATGATATCCATCCACACCTACAACTACCTTCCCAATGTTGTCATTCAATTTTGTTTCTGTTAAACATTCTATATGTGGTTTCTTAGAATTAACTAAATCTCTTAGTTCTAACAATTTCGATGGCAGTCCATCAATATTTGTATACAGTATAAATTATTAAGGAACTCGTTTTTATTTTCTGGCCTAACTCCCCCTGCCACTCCTACCATTCTTGTTGTTTCACATACCATTCCTTTTCCTCTGGTGATCGTTCGTTGTTCTTTTTCTTTGCCTCCTCCAATTTTTCCTTTAGAACCGTCCTGTCTTCTCTACTTAAATCTCTCCGTAACATTAAATGATTATATTTTTCACTGTCTTTTAACTTCCATGCGTTCCTTAGCACTTCATCTAAAACCTGACTATTCATAAATGTTACTTTTAATGGCCTTACCTTTTCCTTGTCATACTTCTGTGTGTGTGTGTGTGTGTGTGTGTGTGTGTGTGTGTGTGTGTGTGTGTTATAAATCCTAGCTGTTCCCACTAATTAACACTCAGTTTGCGAGGACGCGTTCTATCATTTTATTTTGGCAAATAGTAGACCATTATATTCTGCTTTGGAAGAAAATTATGAGGCATACGCTTAATTGAGATATATCCTACCCCTCTGATACCAAGAGATCCTTCCTAAACTGTTTGAATCGTAATGATAACAAGTACAATATACAAAATGCGTCCTTAACCCTTTCTGTACCAGTGACGTCTGCTATATTATTTTTCCAGCCATACTTAGACAATTTGATGAGGCTCAGGAAAGATCTGTGGTAGTTGCAAGGGAAGATTGAGATAGTTCAAAGCCTTAGAGTTACTAGAGATCCTTCCTAAACTGAATGAAATCGATTAGCATTAACCAAAATAATAGTAAAATGATGTCGATGGTACAGAAAGGGTTAAGTATAGTGGGGCTAAGATATTTATTATATTTTTGTTTGCAGATTATTTTATATTTTCGTTTGTTTGTTTGTTTAGTTTTGTTTTTAACCCATACAGTTCCGGTGACATCCTTTGCATTACATTCTGACAACTATTAGGCAATTGTATTCAGTTTAGGAAGAATGTCTACCAATTATAAAGCTACAGAGTACCTCAATTAATTCTTTTGGATATCGTGTATCCTTCCTCAGCTTCATAAAATCGTCTATGTGTAGCTGAAATCAAATGACAAAGATTTCGCCGGTACTGTAAGGGTTAAGGTAACTATGCGTGTTCTGGAGAAATTACAGTATATCTATTGTCATACACGAGAAGGAAATAGCTCCACAATAACTGAGCATATACTGTAGTGCCCGGTATTACGGCTATAGTGTCAAAGGTCAAGGTCACAGATTACCAGATTCACAGTCCATGTTAACAGGAGTGGAGGGATGGTTAATGTCGGCCTCCCTCACTCATCATTCACTCTCTCTCACTCTCTCTCACACACACACACCCACACTCTCTCTCTCTCTCTCTCTCTCTCTACACACACCATATATATATATATATATATATATATATATATATATATACTGTATGTATTGTAAATGGCTTGTTCTTAATTTTGTTTCTACCTACTTACTACCAGACGTATTCATTCAGCACAATTTGTTTTTGTCGTAGACAGTGTTATAAATATTCATATCAAATCAAATATTTTGAGTAGGGACTTCAGATTTTCTGTATTCTCTTCCTCATACTATGAACTATATGTATCATAATAATTTAAAGCCGTAAAACACCTTACAATGAAATTATCCGAGGATAAATTAAGCTACAGTATACAAGTACGAGTATGAGAATCCGAATCGTGATCATGTACTCTTGTGCTATTATAATCATATACAAACAAGTATTAACGATAGACAAAATATGATGGCAATGTTGGAAAGAGCATGGATAATACTTGTCATTTCATATGCAAACACCTTTTGTCGTCATTGAAAATTCTTATTTATGACGGTGCGAAGTCGAAATATGTTGGAAAAGCTATTTTCTATAGTCAACGTCCCTGTTTTCAATGTTTATTTATTTTTTTGGATTTTTCTACTTTGATATTGTAGATTTGCCTTTCTTCTTTCTTTTGAGATATAGTAGATTGTACTAAGTGTAATTCTTGTTGCCAAAAGTCTATGACATTGTGAAATAAATATTTTGGTTACAAATGCATAATTTTCATTTGCCTAGTACCACTACGGTATATATTTTTTATTCATATAGAACAACAATATATGATAAATATGACATATTTGAGCGTGAGAAATGCTTCTAATTTCATGCTTAACAAAATTATTACTCGGTTTAAAACAAAATGATGACCGTGTACACTCAGAAAACTATTAAATATTTCTTGTATATCAATTATCAATGTGTGGATTTGATCTTATTGGATTATTTATCAGATTTTATAATAGCATGGGTCATGATAATTATGTCTTTATATATATATATATATAATACATTGCATGTAGAGGCAATTATTGTGGGTTAACGCAGAGTAATAACATACGTATGTATCATCTCACGGTAGCACAATTAGCTCTTGAGAGTGAAGGGTAGTGGTAATGAGTTCCAAGAAATTTAAGCGAGAGTGAGAGGGTTAATTTGTATATATACTTTACCCCCTTGAGCTCTAGAGGACCTTTTTAAGCTCAATAAATTCCTATAATGATAGCCTGAATAAAATGGAAAAGACACGTCCTAATATTGAAAGGTTTATCATTGCATCTGTCTCCTTTAATACACTGATTAATTATTCGGCCCTCCCTCCTACAGTAGTTAGTTGTAATTACCCTGCTTGGCCTGATACGGTTAATTAGCTTCACCCTCCCTGATCTGGCTCATCTGTGGGGCTCTCTCATTATAATTAATTACCCTGCCTAGTATATCTAATCTTGTGTGTCTGTGTATATCATATTTTCTCTTCTATTCTTGTTTTGATGATTGCCTCTGTTCTGTCTATCTAGCATAGCTGATATATTTACCCATCTATTCATCAAAATCCTCAAGGAATATGCCGTCCCTATCATGCGTTAATGAGGACCTGTGCTGTAAATTTCTGGATCAGCAGTATTCCAGGGCAAATTTGATTGTTTGTACGGCTCTCCCCTTTCCATGCCATGTCATATTATGTTATGGTGAGTTTTGACAGTGTCTTCTTAATTGTTTATGTGGATGGGGGAGATAAAACGCAAAACTGCTAGCTGTGACGAGTGCCTCCCCCATAGTTGAAAGAGTAACTGGGCCAATACCATGGAATGTTCGAGCCAAAATGTCCGGACACACGGGGCTTGAAGCAATTTAAATCATAGGATGAGGGAAAGATGGATTCAGGGAGAGAGTTCCAGAGTTCAGCTGTTGAATAGAAGGAAGATTGGGAGTATTACTTCACTCTTGGGATGGAGAGTTGCACAGAGTAGGGGTGGGATTCTGCTATTATTAGACGGGATTATTCAGTTTAGGGAAAACTTGTGGGAACTAGAGATTGAATTCATAGGTTTCACTCCTTTCATTCCTAGAGATCCTTTCTAAATTGCATCTCATCATCTCTCGTCCCTGTCTCATCATCTATCGTCCCTGTCTCATCATCTCTCGTCCCTGTCTCATCATCTATCGTCCCTGTCTCATCATCTATCGTCCCTGTCTCATCATCTATCGTCCCTGTCTCATCATCTATCGTCCCTGTCTCATCATCTATCGTCCCTGTCTCATCATCTCTCGTCCCTGTCTCATCATCTATCGTCCCTGTCTCATCATCTCTCGTCCCTGTCTCATCATCTCTCGTCCCTGTCTCATCATCTCTCGTCCCTGTCTCATCATCTATGGTCCCTGTTTCATCATCTATCGTCCCTGTTTCATCATCTCTCGTCCCTGTCTCATCATCTCTCGTCCCTGTCTCATCATCTCTCGTCCCTGTCTCATCATCTATCGTCCCTGTCTCATCATCTATCGTCCCTGTCTCATCATCTATCGTCCCTGTCTCATCATCTATCGTCCCTGTCTCATCATCTATGGTCCCTGTTTCATCATCTCTCGTCCCTGTCTCATCATCTCTCGTCCCTGTCTCATCATCTATCGTCCCTGTCTCATCATCTATCATCCCTGTCTCATCATCTATCGTCCCTGTCTCATCATCTCTCGTCCCTGTCTCATCATCTATCGTCCCTGTCTCATCATCTCTCGTCCCTGTCTCATCATCTCTCGTCCCTGTCTCATCATCTATCGTCCCTGTTTCATCATCTCTCGTCCCTGTCTAATCATCTATACTCCCTGTTTCATCATCTATCGTCCCTGTCTCATCATCTATGGTCCCTGTCTCATCATCTATCGTCCCTGTCTCATCATCTCTCGTCCCTGTCTCATCATCTCTCGTCCCTGTCTCATCATCTATCGTCCCTGTATCATCATCTCTTGTCCCTGTCTCATCATCTATCGTCCCTGTTTCATCATCTATGGTTCCTGTCTCATCATCTCTCGCCCCAGTATCATCATCTCTCGTCCCTGTCTCATCATATCTGGTTCCTGTCTCACCATCTCTCATTCCTGTCTCATCATCTCTCGTCCCTGTTTCATCATCTCTCGTCCCTGTCTCATCATCTATATATGGTCCCTGTCTCATCATCTCTCGTCCCTGTCTCATCATCTATTGTCCCTGTCTCATCATCTATCGTCCCAGTCTCATCATCTCTCGTCCCTGTCTCATCATCTATCGTCCCTGTCTCATCATCTATCGTCCCTGTCTCATCATCTATCGTCCCTGTCTCATCATCTCTCGTCCCTGTCTCATCATCTATCGTCCCTGTTTCATCATCTCTCGTCCCTGTCTAATCATCTATAGTCCCTGTCTCATCATCTATCGTCCCTGTCTCATCATCTATGGTCCCTGTCTCATCATCTCTCGTCCCTGTCTCATCATCTCTCGTCCCTGTCTCATCATCTCTCGTCCCTGTCTCATCATCTATCGTCCCTGTATCATCATCTCTCGTCCCTGTCTCATCATCTATCGTCCCTGTTTCATCATCTATGGTTCCTGTCTCATCATCTCTCGTCCCAGTATCATCATCTCTCGTCCCTTTCTCATCATATCTGGTTCCTGTCTCACCATCTCTCATTCCTGTCTCATCATCTCTCGTCCCTGTCTCATCATCTCTCGTCCCTGTCTCATCATCTATATATGGTCCCTGTCTCATCATCTCTCGTCCCTGTCTCATCATCTATTGTCCCTGTCTCATCATCTATCGTCCCAGTCTCATCATCTCTCGCCCCTGTCTCGTCATCTCTCGTCCCTGTCTCATCATCTCTCGTCCCTGTCTCATCATCTCTTTGTCCCTGTTTCATCATCTATGGTTCCTGTCTCATTATCTCTCGCCTCTGTATCATCATCTCTCGTCCCTGTCTCATCATATCTGGTTCCTGTCTCACCATCTCTCATTCCTGTCTCATCATCTCTCGTCCCTGTCTCATCATCTCTCGTCCCTGTCTCATCATCTCTCGTCCCTGTCTCATCATCTCTCGTCCCTGTCTCGTCATCTCTCGTCCCTTTCTCATCATCTCTCGTCCCTGTATCATCATCTCTCGTCCCTGTTTCATCATCTCTGGCTCCTGTCTCATCAGCTCTCGCCCCTGTCTCATCATCTCTCAATCCTTTCTCATCATCTCTGGTTCCTGTCTCATCATCTATCGTTCCTGTCTCATCATCTCTCGTCCCTGTCTCATTATATCTTTTCTGTAAACTTTATATAATCTAAGCTAACGTAACCAATTAGAGGATATGGGAACACTACTCGAATGTGGGTGGGATATGGATATCACTAAAGTATGTTATCTTCTTTCCCCAGCTGATGGTCAAGTGACATGTCCCTATCTTGAATACCCGGTATTTAGCCACCATTACGAACAGTGTGTAGCAAAATGTGTTGTTAAATATGACAAATTAACAATAATATGACGCAGTAACAGGACACTCTCATATGTTTATCAATAAGTGTTGATAAATCAGATGCTATATGGGATTCAATTTGTCAACATATGAAATAAAACCAACTAAACCTAGTCTAACCAAACCTAAGTTACCCTCATCCCAATTTGACATTTATCCAATCTAACCTGACCGAACCTTATTTCTTATCTTAGTTAAATCATCCTATATTATAACCCAGCCTAGCTTAACGTTTCCTTAACTTACCGTAACTTTTCACTAATCTAATCTGAACTAACCTAATGTATCCGTAGCCTGACCACGCATACCTTCATCTTACGTTACGTAACCTAACCGGGGTTGTCCTCAACCAAGTTTAACCATTATATATTTTAACCTAATCTCTCCTTTTCATAATCTAACATTTATTTAATGTAATATAACGTAGCTTATCGTTCACCTATCCAAATATTTATATAATCTAACTTAATCTACTTTTATATAATATAGTGTAATCTAACTTACCTTATCTTTTATCCGCACCTAACCTATCATTTATATAATATTGTATGGGAAAATCACCTCGATTATTATGTTCCTTCCAACAACCAACTATACTCCTAAAATCGATTATTTACAAACACATGTGGCAGTCCGTGGATTCGAACCCAGGACGCTCACACCGAAAATCAACACCTTATGCATCGCACCACGAAGACAGTTAAAGGATGGTGGACACTGCCTACGATTTATTATGCAACTTTGATAAAAGAGAAAACCCATAGAAACCAAGGAGTATTGTTATTCGACCTGGCCCAATGAATAGCCGTGATCAAATGCAAGGTTAAACGTATTCTATTTTCACGGGCTCGGTATTGCTTGCCTGGAAAAAAATCTACTCCTAAATGGCACGAAAGGTCTTAAAATTGACAAAGAATTGGGGTGAAAGGTTTTAAAGTCGACAAAATACTGGGGCGAACGTCTTAAAATCTCAAAGCTAATGGGACTAAGCATGAGGGAGAAGGGGGTCCAGAAAAAGCAAATACCTACCCCTTGAAGCCAAGTTGTGAAGCGTCTGAGGCATAATAAAGCGTTGCATTGTCTCGTTAGCGTTCGATACTGATTCGAGTGGGCGTGTCGCTATTAATGTTCTTCACTGTACCAGGCTCACGTTTTTCACATAATTTAATCCACCTGATATGTTTTTATCTTTGTATATTATCCTCCCACGTTTATCATTTATGTCTAAATTCAGTCTCATCATGTTTCTTCCTTATATCTGTACGTAACCTAAGCTAATCAATGGCATAGTGTAGGAAACAATATATATCTAATAAGTGTATCAATAACGAATATTGCAACAATACCTGGGCCAGTTTAATCATTAGTGTCACCTGTCATATAGATAATCAACCTCACCTGCCCCGAGCAAATCTATAATTAATCTAAACTAACTTACATTAACTGCTCATACCATATTTGGGGGAGGTGATAGTACAGTGATAGCGTGGTGGACTGCAGACCAATCGGACGTGAATTTGAGTGTTCACCAAACGTCACTTATTTTTTCTGAGGTGATCGGATCATTCCCGCAGCCTTTCGAACATCCTTGTTACACTGACACGTCAGGAAAATAGCCTTTATATGGTCACCATCTCATAGGAGAAGAGATGCCCGACTATATACGAAGATGCTGTAAACGACGGTGTAGCTCTCTACACATCACGTAACGTGTATGAATAAGGTGTTGTCATCTAGTGCAGCAGAAAGGAAGCAGCCAACACCTTAAAGCTCCCCTGTCACCATCTATAGTCTATTCGCTGTAAGTAGGTGATAAATCATTAACTCTATCTTCTGTAACTCAATAAAGGCTAGAGCAAATTGGTTGTGAGATTCCACATCTATTCCTTGACTGACTCTTCCCAAATGGTAAAAATACTAGCTCGATTACTTTAGTCGTTTTTTAGTTACAGAGGTTAGAGGTCATAATTGTTCGCCTACTTACAGCGAATAGACTATAGTACGACACATGTGAAGCACCAACACCTCGAAGCTAATCTCGGGGCCTTGCAAAAATTATAGGTTACTGAAGAGCCTACAGTACCGAGGCTGAGACATGCGGTCAAAAATAGCAAAACGTTACCTTAAACTAACCTACCGTAACCTGCTTATTATCTATACAAATGTAGTATAGGTAACTTGGAAATAGGGGCAAAGCAATTGAAATTTGCATGCACAAAATCCTAAGAAATACTAAATATCAGCACTTCCCCTGCACCTAGCCCACCTAAAAAAAAAAAATATGAATAAATAAATAAATAAATAAATACATAAATAACAAAAAAGACAAAAATAATAATATAATATATAAATAAATGGAAAGACGACTAGGTGGGTTCGACCTGGAAGTTGTGGAGGAGATGAGCAAGGTGTTTAAGGATGAGATCTGTGCAGCATGTGAGGAGGTGTGTGGAGTGAGGAGAAGAGGGAGGGGAGTGAAAGGTACAGCATGGTGGACAGAAGAGGTAAGAAACGAGCGAGGTACGTGGAGAGTAAGAGGGTGGTGAAGAGAGTAGTGAAGGAAAGTAAGAGAAGAGTAGATGAGGAATTTGGAAGGAATCTGAGTGTAAAATGGAGGGAGAGTAAGAAACTGTTCTAGAAAGAAGTCAAGAAAGTTAGGGAAGGTAGCAAGGGAAACAGTAAGGGTGTGAAAGATAAGAATGGGAGAATGCTAGCCGAAAAGCAAGAGAGTGTCGAAAGATGGAGGGAGTACTTCAATGAGTTGCTAATTGTAAGGAATCAAGAGCCAGCAAACATAGCTGGATATGGGATGGGAGGGAGAAGAAGAGAAGTAGTGGAGGATCAGTGGGGATCAGGAGGTCAGAAGTGTGGGAAGCCATGAAAAGAGTTAAGTTGGGGAAAGCACCAGGAACAGATGGAGTGTGTGGGGAAATGTTGAGGTATGGTGGTGAGATAGTGATCGAATGGGTATGGAAAATGTGCAAACTAGCATGGGAGAAGTGGAGTGCACCCGATGACTGGAAGACTGGCATAATAGTCCCCCTATATAAGGGCAAAGGGGAAAGAGGAGTGTGTGGTAACCACCGAGGAATATGTCTTCTAAGCGTAGTAGGGAAGGTATACAGTAGGGTAGTGATTGAGAGAGTGAGCGTGAGAACGGAGAAATGGATAGGCGACGAGCAGGGAGGTTTTTTGGTAGGGAAGAGGATGTGTAGATCAGATTTTTACCTTGAATTTTGTTGTGGAGAAATATCTGGAGAAGAAACAAAAGGTGTACGTTGCCTTAATGGTTTTGGAGAAGGCCTATGACAGAGTGGATAGAGAAGGTTTGTGGAAAGTACTTAGAATATACGGAGTAGATGGCAAGTTGCTGAAAGCAGTGAAGAGCATGTATGAGGGTGCAAAGGCGGCAGTACGTGTGGAGAGTGAGCAGAGCGAGTTCTTTGACCTGAAGGTTGGTTTGAAACAGGGGGTGTGTGATGTCCCCGTGGTTGTTTACTGTATATATGGATGGAGTCATGAAAGAAATACTATCAAGAGCAGTGGATGTTGGTGTATCACTGAAAAGGAAGGGAATTGAGTGGAAGCTACCTATACTGCTGTTTGCGGATGATACAGTTCTGATGAGTGATAATGAATGGGAGTTGCAGGGTCTGGTAAATGAGTTTGGAACAGTGTGCGAAAAACGGAATTTGAAGGTAAATGCGGGGAAAAGCAAGGTTATGGTCTTCGAAAGGGGTGAAGTCACAGAGTGTGAGGTGAAGTTGAACGGTCAGGCTATGGAGATCGTCAACTCTTTTAAGTATCTGGGCAGTGTGTTGAGTAAAGATGGGACTATGGATGAAGAAGTGCGGGAGAGGGTACAACAGTGGAAGAGAGTTGTAGGAACGCTGAAAGCAGTAACAAGAAATAGGGTGGTCAGTATAGAAGTGAAGAAGTCTGTGCATGACAGTGTGGTAGTCCCGACACTGACTTACGGAAGCGAAGCATGGATGTTGGTTGAGAGACTTGGATCAAGAGTGAGAGCAGTGGAAATGAATTATTTAAGAAGTGTGTGCGGAGTTAAATGGAGGGATAGACAGACTAATGAGGAAGTAAGAAGGAGGTGTGGTGTGGAGGTAGATGTGCTGGAAAGTGTGAAAAGGAACAACTTGAGATGGTTCGGCCATATCGAACGCTTGGAAAGCGAGAGAATGACTAAGAGGGTGTATGAGAGCGAGGTGGAGGGACAGAGAGGGAGAGGTAGACCGATAGAGAGGTGGAAGGATGGAGTGAGGAAGTATATGAATGAAGGCGGTGCTGGTTGGGGGGAGGGGCTTAGACTGACTGGGGACAGAGGTGCTTGGGGGCGGTACGTTCGTGGCCACCCCTTCGGGGATCACGGCGTCGGGCAATAGATAGATAGATAGGTTAACAAACAAATATATTAATAATAAGAAGAAAATAATGATGGTAATAAAAATAAAAAAACAAAATATGTATATATATATATATATATAATTTGTATAATTATATATAATATATATATAGATATATTATATATACTATTATATATATAGAGATAGAGAGAGAGAGAGAGAGAGAGAGAGAGAGAGAAAGAGAGAGAGAGAGAGAGATACAGGAAAGATAGTTGCTAAAATGCAGGGATCATTACTTTGTGTTTGTAGACCTGGAGAAGGCCTTTGACTGGGTGCCTAGAGATGTTGTGCAGTGGGCTATGAGGAACCTTGGTGTGGAAGAGTGGCTGGTGCGTTTGATAATGAAGATGTATGAGGATTCGCAAAGTGTGGTGAGGGTGAAGAGTGTATTATTATTATTATTATAATATGAGATGCCGAAGTCTCCAACCAGGGTGCAGAAACCCCATCAATATGAATCTACACAAAACACCCGGAGGCACTGGAGAAAGACTACGGCAACTTAGGACAAAATAAAAACATATACTGTATACTGTACTGTACATATGCACATATTAAACACAGATAACATATTATGCAGTGGAGGATATCAAGTATAAATATAATACAATAAAATACAATAAAATAAGTTTACAAATTATAATTAATGCTGCAAAAAAGCATTAACTCTAGACTTAAAATGGAGATATGAGCTCAATTAACTAGCTCATTTGGCAACTTATTCCACAAGTCATCCATGGCCGGCACAAAACACCGTGAAAACTGTGTAGTATAAATATTAACACGGCTCATGGCAAGATCATTAAGATTGCTTGTGAATCTAGTTGCACGAGCCCGAACATAGGGCCCAGGCAGAACCCCATGTAAGGGATGCTGAGGGTTGTTAAACACTATAAATAAAAGACTAAGGGCACCAACTTTACGTCGATGACACAGATCAAGAGACAAATGAGGTAGAATAAAACTGATGGAATTTAGCACCCTGTCAAGCAACTTGAGATGGCAGTCAGCTGGTGACAACCAGACAGGTGAGCAGTACTCGAAATGTGGCAAAATAAAAGCATAAAAAGACTTGATAACTGTGGCGTCACAAGCAAATGTTTTATAAACCTTGCGAAGCAGACCAATTTTGGGGGAAATGGAAGAGGAGAAAGAACGAATATGCTTTTCAAAAGTAAGTTTGGGATCAAGAGTAACTCCTAACAAACGCAGAGTATCCACATTCTTAATTTGCTCGCCAGAAACTTGTAGATAAGGATGGGGAGGATCCAAGGTATGAGATCTGCTGATGATAATGGAGTGTGTTTTACTAGCATTAAGTTTCATGCTCCAAAATTCACACTGTGATGTAATATTGGCTAAATCCCTATTCAGAGCAGTAGCAATTACGTGTCGATCTATTGGTGATGGAATTGACGCATATAAAGTTGTATCATCAGCATAGGAGATTAGTTTATTTTCAAGCTCGGAACACAGGTCAGCAGTAAAAATAATAAAAAAGCAAAGGCCCAAGGACACTGCCTTGTGGAACACCAGAAACAACAGTAACAGAAGGGGAATGACACCCATCAATGACCACAGACGGAGATCTTTTCGCCAAAAAATCTTCAAAGATCCTTAAAAAATTGCCACCAATACAGATGAGCTGTAACTTATACAGAAGTGCTTTATGGTTGACTAAATCAAAAGCAGAATTAAAGTCAATAGCCACGACACAAGACTCATGTCCCTGGTCCAATGAAGATTGCAAGTTATGGGTGAGTGTCAGAAGCGCATCACATGTACCCAGTCCCTTACGAAAACCAAACTGTGAGTTTGGTATCAAATTATGACTTACAATAAGAGGAAAGGTGTCTGGACAAAAGCCTCTCATAGAGCTTGCATAGGATAGGTGTAATGGAGATAGGGCGATAGTCATTAGGAGATGATGAGGCAGTATTTTCCTTTGGAATAGGAGTGATCATAGCCTTATGCCAGCAAAGAGGAAAACTACCTGATTTCAAAAGTAACCTAAACACCACGGCCAATTTAGGTGCCAAGACCACTGCAACCTTTTTAAAAAAAGAGAAGGAAACACCCATCCGGGTCTGTGCCACCATAGGTATCAAGATCCAGCAAGTACCTTTTCAGTTCAGCTGATTTGAATGCCATTGAATTGAGGTTGGGTCTAGGGAAACATGTCAATGGCAAAGACAATTCCTGATTACTCTGCTTTTAATAAAAATATTAGATAGAATATTGGCCTTCGATAATGGATCATAAGAGATGGAGCCATCAGAATCACAAAGAGGAGGCATGGAGGAATCTATTCCAAATAAAGAGGATTTCAAAGCGGACCACCATTTATGAGGCTGTGTAGCTCCTGCCAGAACATCCTGAAGAAGGGAGTTATAATCCCTCTCAGCACCATCATAAACTCTCTGCGCAGCTGCCCTTTTAAAAACATAATTTCCCAATGCAAGGGAGTTTGATTACGCCTCCATAGACGATATGCAGCCTGTTTGTCATCAAATGCACGCTTGCAGTCATCATTAAACCATGCTTTATCCCTGATACGAGACTTAATTGTTTTTGATGGAACTCTTTTGCGAAGGATACCAAGAAGGGAATTGTTGAGAACTGAAACCGGGTCATGAGATCTTAGTATGTGATTTCACTCAATGTACTGAGTGATGACTTCACAGTCCGTGTTGGAGTTCATCAGGGTTCAGTGTTAAGCCCCCTCCTTTTTATTATGGTTCTGGAGGCACTGTCTAGAGTTTTTAGAGACGGACTCCCGTTATAACTGTTTTATGCAGACGATTTAGTCCTAATAGCTGACAATATGCAAGATGCTGAGGCCAAATTCAGAAGATAGAGAGAGGGCATGGTGAGCAAGGGTTTAAGAGTCAATATTAACAAAACCGAGGTTATGCATTGTAGATTGAGACGAGGCAATGTGGAAAAGAGCGGTGCACACCCATGTGCAGTGTGTGGAAAGGGTGTGGGCGCTAACTCGATTCAATGTAGCATCTGTCGTTGCTGGGTGCACCATGGGAGTAATGCGCTGTAGTAGAATAAAGGGACCCCTGCTGAAGGATAAGTCAGAAATAGAGAAATTTAAGTGTGTAGTGTGCAAAGGTGAGCTTGTGTTAAGTGACGATCCTGTGGCTGTGAATTTTGTAAATGAGTCATTGGAGCTGGTGGACAAGTTTTGCTACCTAGGAGATACCATCTCTGCCGGTGGTGGGACTGAGGCTGCCACTGTCGCTAGAATTAGATGTGGCTGGGGGAAGTTCAAAGAACTGCTGGCAATTCTAACCATGAAAAGAATACCTCTCCCCCTGAAGGGAAAGGTGTATGCCTCATGTGTTAAAAGTGCAATGACGTATGCCTCAGAAACATGGGCCATTAAAGTAGAGGATGTCAACAGAATGGAACGTAATGAGATGAGAATGGTGAGATGGGTGTGTGGGGCCAGGCTACAGGATAGAATAACAAATGTTGAGCTGAGGAGACGTTTAGGTATAAAGAGTATTACTGAGGTGATGAGTACAAGTAGACTGGGATGGTATGGACATGTGGAGAGAATGGATGAACAAATGCAGGTCTGTGATTGTGGAGGGAACTGCACCCAGGGGTGAACTAAGGAAGACCTGGGATTGCACTATACGTGCCGATCTCAAATCCAAAGAGACTGAAACTGCACGTATGTGTGGAACATTCAGTCTTAAAATATTATGTATGTATGTATGAATGAATGAGTGGATAAATGAGTAAATCATAAAATAATGAATTGTGTATACCTGTCTAATTATGTTTGGGCATATATACATTGATAAAATGTATGATTTTGGAGAAAAAAAATAAAAAATAAAAAAGTATACGATCAATACCAAAATAATGGAGTAGCCGGATCGATCCCGGGCATTTTTATTCTTCTGCTGTATTTCAATTTTAGTCTTTACCTTCTACTAATGACCAAACACCAAATCCCTCCAATGTATAGTGTATACACCCCCTAACTCTTCCATTCCCACTCCCTAATCCACCAATCCATCAATTATATTTATATTCCTAGCTTGTCTTTAGCCATCCTGTCCTGTCCTGTTATATATGTAATCAACCTCACCTGCCACGACACCCTTCATCTGCGTATAGTATCCTTCATTAATTTACCTTAATGGATCTCTTGTCTAGTTATTGTCTCATCTTGTCTTGTTTCTGTCTCGTCCCTAACACATATTGCTTAATCTTTTTTGCATCTTCTTTCATCGTTGGTTTGTCTGTTTAAACTTTATATTTTCTCTATTTTGTTTATGTCTCATCATATTTCTTTCCCAACTTGAATGGAATCTAATCTAACCTAATTAACTTCAATGTGCGTGAAAAAGACCCTGGATATTCGTAACAATCTTATAGCGAGTCCACCTGTCCTACCTGTACTATAATTAATTAACTTCACCTGTTCCTAGTGAGCCCCGACTCCTTCCATCTTCTTACAATATCCTCCATTTATTTACCTTGATGCATCGCTTGTCTCGTCCTTGTCTTTATCCCATTCCTGTTCCCAGTGTCATCTCTGTCTTGTTCTCTCTCATTCCTTCTTCATGTATGTTTCATCAGTCTCTACTTTTCACCTTCCTGTATTATGTCTGGTGCATAATTGTGCATTGTTGTTTCGTCTCTATCTTACCTGCCTCTTTTTTGTGTGTGTCATCCCTGTTTGATTTGCTTCATTATGTTTCAGCTCAGTTTTATCTGGTTTCAGTTATGTATCATCATGTCTCCTCTTTGCATCATCATGCCTCTTCCATAAGCTCTAAATGTTCCACTCTAACCTAACCTAACCGAGTTCAATGTACAGCTACTGGCAAATATTTGTAAGCTATTGCAAGTTTCTTTATGCAAATACATCGATTTAGATAGATGGTCAGATAAAAATAACTTTATATTAACTCCACCAAAACTCATATGACGCGATCGTGTCATATGGACTTATCTCTATACCTTTATAATAAGTTATATGACGCACTAGCGTCATATGGAGCTCAGTAAGTCCGATAAGTTACCTCACGATAAAACCGTTGGTGGCAACCTCATTCACCTCCGATAATTCTAACGGCCGCAGTGTTGTTTTGAGTGTAGTGCGTGGCAATGATCCTGGGGCTCCCGCCTCCTCGGATTTATTGGAACATAATATGTCGCAGGGAGTTAATAAGCACATAGCATATATTAATTAATATATAACTGGCTTGATCTGAACTTACCCTCATCCTTACAAAACATTTATCCAACCTAACCTAAAGTATTGATCTGCTAAAAGGATATATTTACATACAGAAAATAGCAAGAGCTCAGGAACATTTGTCAGCATCTGTACAGGGAAACAAACATAAACAAAAACTAGATATTCGCATCGCCCCTTTAACCAGTCCACATGTTTCACCTGAGACATATATTTAATCAACCTCACCTGCCCCTGCGAGCCCCGACACACTCCATCTGCTTACAACATTATCCATGTATTTACCTGATGCATCACTTGTCTCATTCTTGTCTCCATCCATCTCGTTTCTGTCTCCTCTCACTTCCATCCTCGTTGTATTTGATTTATCTTAGTTCATATTCCCTGTTTTTTTTTCGTCTCACATCTCTCTTCTGTATTTTCTTTGCTCTTCACTGTAATATTTATGTTTCAACTTATCGCCTTGTTAGTTCATCTTTACTCTACTTTAGTTCTCATATGTCTTATCACTTTCAATTCTGTCGCCCTGTTACTTCTGGGCATGTCTTTTTCAAATCTTTCTCTAATCGAATCTTACGTACCTTATCCTAAATGGCTTCAGATTGAGGGTGAACAAGGAAATATCTTAAAACCATTTAAGCCAATTCATGTGTCTCACCTGTGTCCATGTTTCATTGTGTTGTCTCTCATCTCTGTGGCATTTCCGATCTCTTTTTCATATATATTTCATATTGTCTCATCTCTGCCTCACCTCTCACATCTACCCTATTTTGTCTCTCCCCTAACACCTGAATCAACCTACCTGCCTTACTTGTTCTGTGTATCTAATCAACCTCACCTGCACCCAGCAAGCCCGACTCCCTCCATCTGCTTACAATATCAGCCATTTATTCACCTTAATTAATTGCTTGCATGGTCTTCGTCTCATGTTGTCTCATTTTTGTCTCATCTCATCCTCGCCCTTGTTTCATCCTTGCTGCCTCTCTTCACTTATCTCTTAAAGGTTCCTACTTTTCTCTTGGTGTCTTATGGTAAATTTTCTCTCAATGTTATATCGTGTCTGTCCTACTTTGTCTTATACCTGACTTGTCCATGTCTCCTTTTGTGTTTTCTCTCATATATATGTTTCATTTTCCTGTCTTTGCACCATGTCTGTTTCGTAATATTGTCTCATCTCTACCTCATTTATCATATTTATCCCATTGTGTCTCTTTCCAAACACCTGAGCCAGTCCACTGGTATCACCGGTGGTATATAGTTAATCAACGTCACCTGAGCCCAATGAGCCATGACTCCCTCCATCTGCTTCCTATATCAGCAATTTATTCACCTGAATAAACCTGGCTTGTTTCTTCCTTATCACACATAGACTCGTTTATCTGTCTCGTGTTGTCTCGTTCTATCTCATATCTATTTCATCGTTGCTTTACTTTGTTTATTCCCTACTTAATTCTGAGTTATTTATCAGTTCAGTCTCATTTTTTCGCCTTAGTGTCTCCTCCTGTCTCGCTTGTTTTTGATCAATGTTTGTTATATCTTGTCTCTTCCCTGACTTATCTTGGTTTCATCTCCTCTCATTGTTTGTACCGTCTCTGTGTATTTTTGTCTCATCACTTACTTGTCTCACACCTGTTTCATCCTTGTGTTGTCTTATCTCTTTCCTGCTTCATTGTGTGTTATATTATAATTCTGATCTGTGTCTTACATCTTCTCAACTCTGTTCAATCTACGTGTTTGGTGGATCACATATATGTGTTCATTAATTTAATTGGAGGTGTTTGGTGTTGTGGTGAAATTAATAAAATATAGATTATATTATATTTCCCCTACCTCATTTAGTTACGTATAATCCAATCTCATCATCAATTCAATTGTGTTCATCATTGTCTCGTCTTGTCTCATCACTGTCGCAGTTTGTCTAATACCTGTCTCTAAATGTTTCATGTATCTCTAATCTTCTTTCACTTCTGAGTGTTCACCTCATTCTACATCTTCTTGATCTCGTATCTCATATGTATCTAATCTTACCCCATCTTTGTCTCATCTATAGTAGGTCTCACATCCTCTCATCTGTGTCTCTCGTACAGTCACCATCTAACATAAGCTTTTACTTGCCTTGTATTTGCTGCTATTGTATTCTGTGTTTCATTGATTTTCAGTTTCTTGGATTCTTTGTCTGCTGTCTCCCAGTTTATTATTACATATATATATATATATACTTTCATTAATTTAATTGAAGGTGTTTGGTGTTGTGATAAAATTCATAAAATATAGATTATTCTATCTTATTTATTACTTTACTTATAATGTAGACTTGTTTACTTCTCTGTTGGTTGCTTTTATCATTGTTGTTCCTGTTATGTGTGTCCCAGCTAACTCCATAGATGCACAACAGGCCTATCTTGGGTTGGGGAGTAAGTAGACACGCTGTAGATATATAGGTTCTTATTGAGAAGGATATGGGATACAGGCACGAAGCAGAGCCTACAGGGTGATCGCTCTGTCTCGTGGTACACAACATGTATTGGCCCTCTGGTGAGAGGAGCCCCAGGCTTGAGTTGCCAGAGTGGCTATATGACATAACTAATATGACTGCCTGGATGCTAACATGAATCTTACTCATAGAGAGAGATTACATATGCATAAGTGACTGTACTAGATATGAAAGTGATACTGTACAAGGTAAATCATATACATACACCTCCCTCCCCCCTCACGCTCGCAGTTCATTCTCGAGCGGACTCTTTCCTACTGAGCCGTTCTGATCGACGTGGGGTAACTTGGGGGTCAGAAGCTAAGGACTGTTCAGCGTCATTGAAAGGGGCCACAGGGTTGAGGGAGTCACCAGTTTGGGGCACGGGCCGGAGGAATCGACGGTTCCGCCACCACACACGGCCACTAGGGAGACGTACCTCATAGGCCCGTGACCTGCCAAGGCTCATCACAACCCCCACCTTGTCCCAGCGTTTCGTGGTCGGGTCTTTAATCCGCACTTGCTGACCGACACGTAACCTGGGAAGGGGCTGTGCGTGCTCATCGTACCGGATCTTAACCTGCTCGGCACGGTCGGCTGCACGTCTATCACAGTCCTCGGCCTTGGCTTGCCATTCCGCAGCAAAGGACTTGGGAGGGGCCGGGAGACATGTCCTAAGAGGATGACCATACAGGAACTGGGCTGGGGAGCGGCCTGTGAAGTTTGGAGTATTCCGGAGTTCCAAGAGACCCCGGTCGAAGTCCTCACAGTCAATGTTGCCAGAGGGTGCAGTCTTTAAGGTGAGGTGCTTGAGAGACTTCACCGCAGCCTCGGCATGGCCGTTCGCCTGTGGGTAATGCGGTGATGTTACCACATGACGAACTCCCCATCGCTTCATAAAGTCCCGGAACTCGTGGCTGGTGAATTGTGGGCCCCCGTCGGTCCTCAGACGAAGGGGCACATCAACTTCCCGGAAGTAGCGACAGAACATCCTGATGGTCGCAGAGGCGGTTGTGTCGCCTGTGCAGGGGACAACAACAGGCCACCCCGAGAGACGGTCGACGACTACCAGGAAAGACTTCCCGGCGACCATGAAAAAGTCGGCCGACACAGACTCAAAGGGCCTTGTAGGGTTGTCATCATTCATGAGTGGTTCCTTCTGGAGGCTAGGCTGAAGGATCTGGCACGAATCACACGCTTGAACAGTGTTGGTGATGTTGGAATCTATCCCCGGCCAGAAGACAGCCTGCCTCGCCCTGCGTTTAGTGGCCTCCACACCACGGTGGCCGTCATGTAGATGCTGTAGGGTGCGTCGGCGGAGGGCTGCAGGAACCACGATCCGAGCTCCATACAGGACGAGGTCATCATCAGCGTAGAGTTCGTCCCGTATCTTCCAGTATTGGAGCAAGGAATTGTGAAGGACGTATCGGTTGGCAGGGAATCCTGAGGTCACACAGTCGAGTAGACGAACATACGCAGGGTCCGCTCTTGCCGCGACCCGGAGATCCTGTAGCGTCCTGTCTGCATCTGGTGCCGAAGATCGTGCCGAAGATTGTCCTGAGTTGATAACGTCCTTGGTTGTCACTATAGTCCTGAGGTAGGTGGCGGCGTCGGCACAAGCAATCTCATCCTCTGGCGTGGGGCGGCTGACCGGGGCTCGAGACAGGGCATCAGGGATGCAGAGCAACTTGCCGGCATGCCACACGGCCTTGAAGATATAGGGTGAGGTCTTCTCCTTCAGGCGTTGGAGGCGGGGATTCTCCACAGCGTCCAATGTGTAGTGATTGATGATAGGGATGAGGGGGCGGTGGTCAGTCATCAGTGTGAAATCCTGTAGACCCTGTAAATACAGTCGACACTTGGACATGGCCCAAACAGCAGCCAACATCTCCAACTCGATAGTAGCATAGCGGGTCTCAGCGTCCGCCAGGAACCGAGAGCCACACTGGATGAGCCGCAGGTGGCCACTGCCGTGGTCCTGCAAGAGGGGATACCCAATGCCGTTGAGTCGCGATGCATCAGTCTGAAGAATGGTGGGTAGGTCTGGGTCGAAGTGTGCGAGAACAGGAGGACTGACAAGGGCTAACTTGACTCGCCTGAAGGCCTCATCGTGGTCAGGAGTCCACACAAATGTCCTCTTGGGGCTCATCAAAGGGCGGAGGGGCTGAGCGGCGGCGGCGACGTCAGGGGTAAACTCTGCCAGCTGGTTGACCAGACCCAGGAATGACCTGAGGTAGGTCAAGTTGGTCGGTGCCGGAAAGTCCCCGATTGCAGCCACTTTGCTCGTGTCAGCCGCATGGATCCTCATAGGTTGACCCACCATAGGCTTGAGGGGCACAGTCTTTAGGTCGTCTTTGGACATCAACACGTCGCTAAACTCCCGCAGGAAGTAATTCTTGGCTTCAGCGGGCGACGTGGAGACTGGAAGGGGTGTAGCCTTACACCTGTTGACGTGTTTGACCTCTTGTATGGGCGTTGGGAATGCCAGAGGTATGATGGCTAACTCCATGCAGTGGCTGTATGAAAGCAGAGGAGTCTGGACACCCTCGTGCACATGGATCAGGGCAGTACACACTCTCCGTCCCAGGGTGAGGGTAGCCTGAAATACCCCCAGAGCAGGTGCCATCGGGGAGCCGTCCACCGTGAACGTTGTCGTGGGCGAAGGGGCTCGCAGGCTGCTCATGGGGATAGCCAAATCCTCAAGGTGACGCCGGCCAATCACGGTGACGTCGGCGCCCGTGTCCGGTAACATCCGTAGGCGGGATGTAGCGTCGCCAAAGGAGAGGGTAACACAGATGGGTTGCGGCGTCGAAATCTGTAGAAGGAGTTGATCCCACCTGACGACAGCTATTACTCCTAGCGTCGGGGGGCTTGCCAGAGTTGGAGGGGGCACCCGTATCGCCTGGGGGGTCACCTTGGCGTCTTTCCTTCTTCTTAGTCGACGGACAACACTTGTCATAATGCCCCAGAAGACAACAGATGCGGCACTGAACCTTGTGAGCAGGGCACTTAGCTGTCCGAGCCCAGTGACCGTGGCGCCCACAGTTGTTACAGGTGCTGCCAGCAGCGGGACACTTGTCAGGCCCGTGTCGGCGAGCGCAACTCTGGCAGGCATCAGCTGCATTCGATGGAGGCTTGGGGGGTTGGGTCCTGTCACTGCCCTGTTTCTTGTTTTTCTTGTATGAAGAGACGGCCCTTACTTGTTCATGGGGCGCACTAATGGCCGTGGTCGCAGATTTGGCAGCCTCATACGAGCGGCACGTAGTGACGACATCCTGTAGTATCGACTTGGAGTCCAGGGCGATGAGTTTCTGGACTAACTCCTTGTCCCTGAGGCCCATGAGGATGATAGTCTTGAGTTGTGTCTCCACACAGAGGGGTGAGTTACCAGGGCACACATCCACTTCTTCTGCGAGACGTTTGAGGCGGACGTAGAACTCTGCAAAAGTTTCCCCTTCATGCTGTCTGCAGCTCAACAATTCACGACGCCGGAGTGCCTCATTCCTTAGACTCTTGATATGAAGCTGCAGGGCGTCCAACACCTCTTCAACAGTCTTGTCTGTGGAGGGAGCGATCTGGAGAGTGTGTTCTAAGACACGCTGTGTCTCGAGAGTCAGGCACATGCGTAGTTGTATCATCTGTTTGGCCGCAGGCAGGTTGGACAGGTCCACCATGACAGCATAGTCGTCCCAGCGTCTCCTCCACTCCCGGAACATCTGGAATGTAGCGTCAGGCTTCAATGGTGGTGGTGTCTGGGCCATAGCCTTCTGTGGTGGAGGATTGTGTGAGGGATGTGGAGAAGAATGTGGCTGCTGTCTGCCAAGGTGACCAGCAGGTGTGGAGGAGTCGGGAGGGGTCCTGGTGGGAGCCAACAGCTGAAATAAGCTCTGGAACTCCTGTCTCCTTATAGCCTCATCATGCCTGCGAGAGTCCTCCAGAACACGATCTCGGCGGGCCTCCTCCTCTTGTCTCCTCTGCTCATCATACCTGCGAGACTCCTCCAGGTATTTGAAAAATTGCAGGAAATCAGCTGAAGAAGGGGCTGAAGGTGTGGTTGGGGACTGAGGGTGCTGATAATAAGGTGTGTATTCCTCCCCATCATAAGGCAAGTTTGTTCCTGCCCCTTCGTCCTGTACATCACCAGAGTCTGACATCTTGTGTGGGTGACAGACAGACAGGGAGATAACAAACACACAGTTATTAGCCTCTCACATATACAAGTGGGGTATCAAAATGACTGGCAAAAACAGCAGAATATTTAGAATACACACCCGCTGTATCCTCACCAATGTATAAAACCCAATTACAATTAGCACTGAAGGGAATGCTTGGGTGATGAAATAAAAGTTTGCCAGTTGTGTGTGTGCCCAGTGTGTGTGCGTGCGTATGTACCGAGCGGTGGAGCGGTGCCGGTGGTGCGCGGCCTCCCTCACCTCAGTATCTTGCTGGCAGTCAGAGGGGGAGGATCTCACGCCCCGCTCTCTCGTGGCTCGGACTTGTGCGGGCGTTATGCTTATGCCACACACAATACATATACAATAAAGCACACAATATAGCACTGGCACATATAATATCACTGGCACTGCACTGGGAACGTCGGCACCGCACTGTTGAGCACTATAACACTGTAATCCAAGCAGTGAGACGGTGGCTGGGATGCAGGGTGTGTGGACAATGGCGGCTGGCGGCGTCTGGCGAAATCCACATAAACTTCTCTTAATACACACTGCGCCATGTTATGTGTGTCCCAGCTAACTCCATAGATGCACAACAGGCCTATCTTGGGTTGGGGAGTAAGTAGACACGCTGTAGATATATAGGTTCTTATAGAGAAGGATATGGGATACAGGCACGAAGCAGAGCCTACAGGGTGATAGCTCTGTCTCGTGGTACACAAACGTGTATTGGCCCTCTGGTGAGAGGAGCCCCAGGCTTGAGTTGCCAGAGTGGCTATATGACATAACTAATATGACTGCCTGGATGCTAACATGAATCTTACTCGTAGAGAGATATTGCATATGCATAAGTGACTGTACTAGATATGAAAGTGATACTGTACAAGGTAAATCATATACATACAGTTCCTGCGTTTGTTTCGACTCGGATCCTCTTCTCTATAGGATTATCTATTTAGTTTTTCCTGTTTCTTCTACCTATCTATCTATCTATTGCCCGACGCCGTGATCCCCGAAGTGGTGGCCACGAACGAATCGCCCCCCATGGACCTCTGTCCCCAGTCAGTCGATGCCCCTCCCCCCAACCAGCACCGCCTTCGTTCATATACTTCCTCACCCCCTCCTTCCACCTTTCATTCGGTCTACATCTCCCTCTGTCCCTCCACCTCGCTCTCATACACCCACTTAGTCATTCTCTCGCTTTCCATACGTTCCATATGGCCGAACCATCTCAAGTTGTTCCTTTTCACACTTTCCAGCACATCTACCTCCACACCACACCTCCTTCTTACTTCCTCATTAGCCTGTCTATCCCTCCATGTAACTCTGCACGCACTTCTTAAGTCATTCATTTCCACTGCTCTCACTCTTGGTCTGAGTCTCTCAACCAACGTCCATGCCTCGCTTCCGTAAGTCAGTGTCGGGATACCACACTGTCATGCAAGGACTTCTTCACTTCCATACTGACCACTCTATTTCTTGTTGCTGCTTTCAGCATTCCTACAACCCTCTTCCCCTGTTGTACCTTTTCCCGCACTTCTTCATCCATAGTCCCATCTTTACCCAACACACTGCCCAGATACTTAAAAGAGTTGACGATCTCAATAGCCTGACCGTTCAACTTCACCTCACACTCTGTGACTTCACCCCTTTCGAAGACCATAACCTTGTTCTTCCCCGCATTTACCTTCCAATTCCGTTTTTCGCACACTGTTCCAAACTCATTTACCAGACCCTGCAACTCCCATTCATTATCACTCATCAGAACTGTATCATCCGCAAAGAGCGCAAACTTCTATTAAATTGTTGCATTTCTGATTACCGGTACTCCTTTCTTTCTTTCATGATTTCTCACTAAATATATTTGCATGTTCCTAATGTTTGCTTCTCTGATACTGTGCTTGATAGTTCTCTCTATGCTTGTGTTGTATATGTATATTTTTCTATATTTGCGTATATTTACATATTTTGTCCATTTCTTTATATGGTGTTGGGTATATTTTCTTATGATGTTGTTTCCTTACTTGTTTCTAACTATTTGTTTATGTTTATGTAATTATATATTTGATTTGCTAGTTATCTGTCTGTTCGCTTGTTACTTCTGAGTACAGTGTCTACTTCATTGTTGCTGTAGGCCAAGTACCTCTGATTATGTGCGTTCCATTTATTAGTATATATACCTATTGTTCCCCTTTTTCATTTTACATATTCTATTTATTTTTTTATTTTTTTCTATGTTATTGAGGGAGGCAAAAGGCATAACTGCCTATAGCGAGTGCCTCCCCCATAGTTGAAAGAGTGACAGGGCCAAAATCAAGGGACGTTCGAGCCAAAATGCCTGGACACACGGAGTTTGAAGCAATTTAAGTCATAGGAAGAGGGAAAGACCGATTCTGGGAGAGAGTTCCAGAGCTCAGATGTTGAGTAGAAGAAAGTTTGAGAGTAACGTTTCACTCTTGGGTTGGAGAGTTGCACAGAGTAGGGGTGGGATTGAGTTGCAAGACGGGTACCACGTGCCCTACGTAAAGGAGGTGGTATGCACTGGGATAGCTCTGAGGAACACTGATTATTATAGTAGCGATAGAATAGCGAGAGAGATGCAACATTGCGGCGGAGAGAGAGAGATTGCAGAGAGTTGGTGAGTGGGCGGGAGTTAATGATACGAAAGGCCTTCCTTTCAACTTTGTCTAGGAGAGCGGTGTGAGAGGAACCTCCCCACACATGTGAACAATACTCAATACAAGGGCGCACTATGCCCCTGTACAGAGCAAGAAGCTGTGCAGGGGAAAAAGAACCCCCTAAGGCGGTTGAGCACACCCAGCTTCTGGGAGGCTGCCTTAGCAAGACTGGTAATATGGTCCTTCCAAATGAGAGCAGAAGAAAAAGAGACACCAAGAATATTGAGAGAAGACGAAGGGTCAATTTTTGTATTGTTGAAGAATAAGGGATAGTCCGCTGGGAGATCCTGACGGGTAGATAGATGGAGAAATTGGGTTTTGGAAGCATTAAAGTTAACAAGGTTTTCTCTGCCCCAATTGGAAATAGTATTTAGATCAGAATTTAAGAGTTCTATGGCTTCATTACGTTTGTCGTTGAGGGATTGCTGGCTGGGGCGTTCTGAAAAACTAATGGAGTAGTGTAAGGTTGAGTCGTCTGCGTATGAATGGATGGGAATTAAGGGTACAGTTAAGGAGATCATTTATAAAAATTAGAAAGAGAATAGGAGATAGGACAGAGCCCTGAGGAACACCGGAGTTTATAGGGTGAGGAAGTGAACAATGGCCGTCCACGACCGCAGCTATGGAACGGCCGGAAAGGAAATTAGAGATAAAGGCACAGATGGAGGGATAGAAACCGAAGGAGGGTAGTTTAGAAATTAAAGATTATGCCAGACTCTATCGAAGGCTTTCGATATGTCTAGTGCAATAGAAAAAGTCTCACCGAAGTCCCGAAAGGAGGATGACCAAGAGTTAGTAAGATATGAAAGAAGATCACCAGTAGAGCGACCCTTAAGGAAGCCATACTGGCGATCTGAGAGCAGATTATGAGAAGAGAAATGCTTAAGAAATTTGGAAGCAAGAATAGTTTCAAAAACTTTAGAAAGACAAGAGATAAGAGCAATTGGACGATAGTTGGAGGGTTGAGAGCGGTTACCCTTCTTTGGGACAGGTTGAATGTGAGCAAACTTCCAGCATGAAGGGAAGACGTTAGAGGATAGACAGAGACGAAAGAGTTTCCCTAGGCAGGGAGTCAGCACGGAAGCACAGTTTTTGAGAACAATAGGAGGAACACCGTCCGGACCGGACGCCTTATTAGTGTTAAGCCCAGAGAGGGTAGAAAGTACATCTTTAGAAGAGATTAGGATATTAGGCATAAGTAAGAGAGAGGAGGGCGGAGAGGGAGGAATAGCACCGGAATCATCCAAGGTGGAGTTTCTAGAAAAAGTTTGAGCGAAGAGTTTAGCTTTGTCAGAGGAAGAAGTGATGGTTGTGCCATCAGAGTGGGAAAGGGGAGGGAAAGACGAGGAAGAGAAATTGTTGGAGAGGTTTTTGGCTAGATGCCAGAAAGCTTGGGAAGAGCTAGAGTTGGATAGTTCAGTGCATTTATTATTGATGAAAGAGTGTTTGGCAAGTCGAAGAACAGATTTGGCTTGATTCCGGGCAGAAACATATGAAGAATGAGAGTCTTGAGTTTTAAGGCGTCGGTACCGTTTGAATGCTTCCTCCTTATTGCGGACAGCAGTAGAACAGGCGTGAGTAAACCAAGATTTTTTAGCATTAGACTGAGAGAAAGAGAATGGAATGTATGCTTCCATGCCCGATAGGATTACCTCGGTAATGCGTTCAGCACTCTCCGAGGGTCCTCGGCCATGGAAGCAGAAATCATTCCATGGGAAATCAAAGAAGTACTGCCGAAGAGCCTCCCAGTCGGCAGCGCCAAAGTGCCACAAGCGCCGCCGGCTAGGAGGATCGGGTGGCTGTACTGGAGAGATAGGACAGGTGACAGAGATAAGTTTATGGTCGGAGGAGCCCAGAGGAGAGAAAAGATCGACAGTATAAGAAGAAGGGTTAGAAGTTAGAAACAGGTCAAGAATGTTGGGCCGATCTCCGATGCGATCCGGGATACAGGTGGGTTGCTGAACTAACTGCTCTAGGTCATTTAGGATAGAAAAGACGTAGGCTTGTTCACCAGGTGGATCAGTAGTGTGAGAGGAGAGCCATTGGCGGTGGTGAACGTTGAAATCTCCTAAGATGGAGATTTCTGAGAAAGGAGAAATGGATAGAATGTGTTCCACTGTAGAGTTTAGATAGTCAAAGAATTTGGGAAAGTTGGTAGAGTTAGGGGAAAGATAGACAGCACAGAAATATTTAGTAAGAGAATGACAGGAAAGTTTGAGCCATAAAGTTGAGAATTCAGAGGAGTCGAAATCGGGAACACGAGAGCAAGTGAGTTTGTTGTGCACATATGCACAACATCCACCTTTGGCTTTGAAATTAGGATAGAGAAAGTAGGAGGATACAGAGAAGGGGTTGCTGGATGTTGCTACAGACACCTGGGTTTCGGTGAGGAAGAGAAGATCAGGTTTGTAGGAGGAGAGATGGTGCTCAACAGAGTGAAAGTTAGAGGAAAGTCCGCGAATGTTGCAGAAATTAATAGAAAGAGTAACAGGCCGAGGTCCAGGTAATTGTGTGGGGTCGTCAGGGGATGGTCGGTCGGGTGAGGGGGCATTTATGGTCCCCCCCCCCCCTGGGGACTCCGAGGCTGGGCTACAATACATCATTTTGTGTTTTTTTAATTTTGGTGTGGAGGAATGAAGTGTGGTGTGCATGTTAGTGTAGTGAAGTGGATAGGAGGAGGAGGTGTTTGTGAGAGCTAGCTGGGTTGCTCTCAGTGTAAATGAGGCACAAAGAAAATCAGTAAGAGAGGCCAAGCAAATGAAACAGGAGTTCCAGCGACTCTTTATCACATGCCTATAACCTCACCTGGGTCTAGCCCTGATCGATTGGTGCCTACAATCTCCCCAGGATAATGATTGCGCATCTCTCTCTCTCTCTCTCTCTCTCTCTCTCTCTCTCTCTCTCTCTCTCTCTCTCTCTCTCTCTCTCTCACATACACATTTCTTTATGCCCTCCTCTCTTTTTTTCTCCCACATCTTCCTCAATTGCTTTTTTCCACCTGTCATTTTCCCATCTCAGTTCCAGCTCTTCATTTTCTTTCCTGTGATTGGCCTGTCAGCTCAGGATGGTGATTACTTAACCCTTTCAGTACGCTGACGCATATTATTATAACATCGGGCTATCTATAAACGATTTTATTCAGATTATGAAAGGCTTGGGGCAGCCAAAAGGTATAAGATATCGCAATTTTTATCTTATTCCAGCTAACATCACACGCTTTTGTTTAGAAATCCTAGGCGCGCAATCTGTCTTAATTAATGCTTAGATTCGGACACATTTTTCTTAACCCATACAGTACCGGAGACATCCTTTTAATTATATTCTGGCAATGATTAGACGATTGTATTCAGCTCAACAATGACCCCAACAATAATAAGGCTTCAAACTATCTCAACCAACTCTTTTAACTACCACAGATCCTGCCTAAGCTACATAATATCGTCTAAATATAGCTATAATGAAATATAGTACACGTCGCTGGTACTCAAAGGGTTAAGCTAATATAATTATATCGTCTATGAAAGTCCGAATTAAAGACAAAACGCGGTTCATATACTGAAAGAGTTAAGGGTGATGTTTTAATTAATATGATTTGTAGAGAACGTCTCTGTGCCGAATAAAATAATTCATTATTAGCCTGAAAACAATGCAAATTAAGATGCAAAAAAAAAAATGCAAAAAAATATCAATGTTTGTTATATCTTGTCTCTTCCCTGACTTATCTCGGTTTCATCTCCTCTCATTGTTTGTACCGTCTCTGTGAAAGGGGTAACACTGTTTTGTACTTACCGATGTTGTTTCAAGCGGTTTATCCTCGAGTTTACTTCTCTCTCGCTATAGATGAAGTGTTGGGGATATAGGTTGTAGTGGGAGATGTATTTAGGTAGTTATAAAATAATATATAATGGGTATATGGGTTATAGTGGGAGATGATCTTAGGTAGCTATACTATAGATGAAGATTAGTATATACTGTAGGTTGTAGCCGGAGATATTTTTAGTGTAGGGAAAGAACTAATATGGACCAAAAGGCATTCTGCAAATTTAAATTTGTTTTTTGTTCATATGTTCTTATGTTACACACACACACACACACACACACACGTTAATCAATTCAGAAATAGGGAGGAAGAAGGGAGAATTTAAATGTATGTAATTATAAGTTCATATATTATTTCAATGTCTCAACACCGGGACTATAAGTCTGTTTGTAGCCTGTTGCTACTAACAGGACCCGAGATTATCGAACAAACTTTAGAGCTTATGGTTGGTTCATGTTTTGCCGAGTTTGATAGCGACAAGTTATCTTATGCACACCACGTCTTTTTGGTGAGTGTTGCCATTCCATCGTCACAGTATTTTCCTTGCTATGAGTTGGTTAAGATTTGAGGGGTAAATTGTTGACGTGTCATTGTAATCAGTGTACTGTAGAACTACGGAAATGTTCACAATTTTGTCTCGGCATTTGGCGTGGATTCGAACTGACGATGTTCTATCCGTAGTCCGCTACGCTATCTAGTTAGCCACGATTATTTAGACTTCTTAGGCATTTTAAAGAAATCAAAACTACAACACCAATACATTTACAGCCGAACTAACTCGTTAGAGCCAAATTGTCTGTGTGGTATGTGTATCTGACAAGTTTAATGTATCACACAAACCCCCCTTACGTTTCTTTCCTGTTCCCTGCTTCACTTCTCCCTCCTTGATTACATTGTTGCGTTTAATTATCAAGGTGAATTACACTGTATGCATGCTATCATGATCTGCATCACTCACTATTATTTCACTATGCATTAGACAAAATAGTTATATTGTTGATCCTTATTTAGATGTATAAAAAAATTTAAGATGATGTACTGTATATATCACTTAATGGTTCCAATATTATATTATATTATTACTGTTCACCTCTGTGGGGTGGAAGTGGAGTGGTTGCATTGAGGCAGTTGGACAAAATTCAAAATAAAGCTATTAGATTAATCAATAACCCTGCAATCACACAGGACCTTCCTACATTATCCATACGAAGAAACGTTGCATCCCTTGCATTATTCTACAGATATTTTCACAGCAATTGTTCCGAGGAACTTGCTTCAATTGTGCCGCCTCTCCACATCTTTCCCCGTAGAACTAGGGCAGCTGAGAGCGCCCATGAATTTACACTTTCTCCTCCACAATGCAGAACTTCTGCTTATCAGAATTCATTTATCCCCAGAGCTACTACTCTTTGGAATTCACTTCCCTCGAATTGCTTTCCACAAACTTACAATCTGCAAATGTTTAAATCCAGTTGTTACAAACATTTTATGAATGGAGGATGCCTTTAGGCACATGGACCTTTTTGTTGTATCTGTGTTTTTCCTTCCTCCGTTCATTGTCTCTTTAAAAAAATAAAAATAAAAATATTAGTATTATAGTCTTCGGTATTAGTTGTTAATGTGATTTTTCCCATTTTCATACTACTTGTCCTATTACATTAGACTGTATTTTCTATCTTACTGCTAGACGATGCGATTCAGCTTAGCACAATCTCTTTACCTCAAGTGGTAACAACGATGTCAATGAATCCCTCTTTGCATGATGGATTTATATTAATCTGCTTACCACTGGAGGCTGCTTGGGAGACGCTCAGGCAAGACCTCTCTATTATAATGGGCTTAACCAGGACATTTTGAAATCCTTTTATCTCTCTGAATTAACTCCGTATTAATATATGTATATTTGTATGTATGTATGTATGTATGTATGTATGTATGTATGTATGTATGTATATATATATATATAATTTAGGGCGTTTCATTATATCTACCTAAGATGTTGATTACCATATTGATGCTCCCTGTTATCAGTATCATTTGAATATGATTTATGCAAAATTTCTGCTCTGTTGGTTAACATTTAGGGGTTGCACACTTATGCAACTTTTGTATTTATTTTACAGGAAATGTGTAAACTTTCAAAAGTGTGCGACCAGTAAATTTGGGTTTGTTGCCTTTATAATCTCAAACAGAAACTGTGGAGAAGCAATATGACTCGTAGTTTCATTTTATTTCTTCCCATATAAATATGAAACACCCTAAATTATATATATATATATATATATACGGTATATATATTATATATATATAGAATATATATATATATATATATGCCGGTATATATATTATATGTATATATATATATATATATATATATATATATATATATATATAGCTATAATTCTGTATATATACGTATATAGTATATATAATGCAATAAAAATGCACTTCAACGTTCTATTCTTAGTATGTGCTGCCAAGTTTTTCGGGAAACTAGTGGAATTACCTGGGTTCCTCCTTCATCCCTAGGCCTTTATATTCCGGTAAACATTTATCTCTGTTTCGTACACCTGGGGTATCAGGTTAGCCACATATACAGTACACACTCTTCCAAGTAGTTATCAAATATCATGTTGCCCATCTCATTCATTCCCATCATTGTAATGCTTCTGACACCTTAGCGGGATTTATGGTTCATGTCTTGTGTTGCTTTTGTCAGTAACTTTGGGCGAGGGTATGTGTGTTAGGAGTAGTTAAAAGAAATAGTCATGTTTTTTAAGTGAGCCAGGATTTTGATCTCATCTTTCTGAAAGGTTATGGAAGGTTGGGAGCATATGTTCGGTAGAGCTTGGATTGTTGTTTTAATTGATATGTGGCCTTTGAAAGTAAATGTAACTGAGAGAATAAACTATCTTTTTCACAACATCTTCTGCATTTTGTCAATATAGGGGAGTGTTATGGATGCTTGGGTCAAGGTTTGTGGATGGTGAGCCTATGAGATGTTAGCGAGCATTGACAACTTACATATAACTAACTGCTATAACATTTCACCTGGGAAGTGCATGGATTCTGTTTACATATGAATTGTATTTTGTTCCTTCAAAACCCATGTATGTTCGTCTGCCTGTCTCTCTCTCTCTCTCACTCTCTCTCTCCCCTTTTTCTTCCCCTAATGCTCTGAAATTGACCCAGCACGTCTTCTTTCACTTGAGATTTAGTGCCTCATTCCGCTTCTATTTATTCCTCATCTCTCTCTCTCTCTCTCTCTCTCTCTCTCTCTCTCTCTCTCTCTCTCTCTCTCTCTCTCTCTCTAAATATATCTATATCTATCTATCTAACTATCTATTGCCTGACGCTGTGATCCCCGAAGGGGTGGCCACGAACAAACCGCCCCCATGCACCTCTGTCCCCAGTCAGTCGACGTCCCTCCTCCCAACCAGCACCGCCTTCATCCATATACTTCCTCACTCCATCATTCCACCTCTCCTTCGGTGCACCTCTCCCTCTCTGTCCTTCCACCTCGCTCTCGCACACCCTCTTAGTCATTCTCTCACTTTCCATACGTTCCATATGGCCGAACCATCTCAAGTTGTTCCTTTTCACACTTTCCAGCACATCTACCTTCACTCCACACCTCCTCCTTACTTTCTCATTCGTCTGTCTATCCCTCCATGTAACTCCGAACGCATTTCTCAAGTAACTCATTTCCACCGCTCTCACTCTTGGTCTGAGTCTCTTCCCGAACGTCCATGCTTCGCTTCCGTAAGTTAGTGTCGGGTTTACCACACTGTCATGCAAGGACTTCTTCACTTTCATACTGACCACCCTATTTCTTGTTACTGTTTTCAATGTTCCTACAACCCTCTTCCCCTGTTGTACCCTCCTCCGCACTTCTTCATCCATAGTCCCATTTTTACTCAACACACTGCCCAGATACTTAAAAGAGCGGCCTATGCGGTTTATTTATGTGTACCGCACAGCGGGGTGTTTTTAGCCAAAATAGGGCTGTTTACGTGATAATTTTCATGCCTAAATAAGACCCAGAACGTAAAACTAGTACCTATCCCTGAAAGGGCATAAACAGAGCTTTCGAATGACACCATAACGATCCTTGTATGATGGATAGTTTTCTTGCAATAACCGTGCAACGCGAGTGCAAAAAGCAGGTAATTCGGTACTTCAGTACATAATTGAGTATGTAGCGAGTGAGAGAGGAGCTGAGATTTGTCAGTAGGTTCGCCGCGGTGGTCTGGAGCAGTCATACGCTCGCTAGTCTCCTGCCACCACTTGTCTCTCTCTCTCAGCCACATTACGTGCTGAAATTGCCACTCGAGTTATGTCGAGCGCCGCCACATAGTCCAGCTTTATTTAACTCGACTTATGTTGCTCGCCGCTAAATAAGGGTTAAAAGAGCTGACGATCTCCATAGCCTGACGTCAACTTCACTCATCTGTGACTTCACCCCTTTCGAAGACCATAACCTTGCTCTTCCCCGCATTTACCTTCAAATTCCGTTTTTCGCACACTGTTCCAAACTCATTTAATCCCATTCATTATCGCTCATCAGAACTGTATCATCTGCATACAGCAGTATATAGTAGTGTCATTTGCTTGGAATCCGTGACCATTTTGTTCCTACCTTTTTCTCTCGATGGATTTGACAACCTGAACCATTTTAATGGAAAATTAGCTCCTATGCCCCTCTGAAAAATGACAGCTAACTCTGCTAGAGCCCAATATTCAAAATGGCCACCAAAGCCATCTTGAAAAACATGAAATGTAATATCTCTGGCATCAGATGAGCTACAAGGACGAATGAGGTGTCCTTTTTCACTAATTCTGGCATTACAAATCCACTGGAATGGTTATTGTATTGTATTGTATTGTATTGTATATTGTATTGTTATTGTATTGTATTATACTAATTGTACATACTAATCTGCCACTTCACTGTCACTACATGATTCACTGTATGAGCCACTATCAGAATCACTGTCCTCACTTTCGCTGCTATCATCACTGTTGTTCTCTGCCTGCGGATTTTTAGGTAGTGGCATGGATGGGGGAAGTGGGGGCTGGGTTGAACGGACAGGCAGACATAGGCCATTTACAAGATACCATCCATGGCCGATCGGTGAGGGGTGACTTTGGAGCTGGTAATGCTTTTGCAAATATGCAAGATAGTTTGCACGCTCCAAGTGTGGACGGAGACTGTCCAAGTCAGGCACAAGTCGGATAGTGCTTTTTTTCTTCTGAGCTCTCCACTTCGCTGCCCTCGCATCTCCCAGGGTCTTGCTTTTGGTATCACCATAGACATATCGAATGACAAACCGCTCCAAATCACTGATGACCTGTTCTGTGACTAGTAGCTGTGTACCACATGCTGCTAGCAGGTCGTGTGCCTCTTTAGACTTCTCCAGACGATCTGCGATGAGCTTCTTGCTTGCTCCATAGAAGCCAGAGTTGTGGTCACACCCAGTGAGGACATGAAGTGGTATGATGGATGCAGCCATTGCCTCACTGCACAAACATCGGGCATCGATAAGCTGACGTTTGCGTTTCACACACAGGATTCCTGTTGTCTTCTGAGCAACATATGCCACTTGCACGTAGTTGTCTGTGTCCTCTGTTTCAAGAACAACAGCTGCTGTGTAGCTGTCTGACCGGAGCACACTATATATGGTGAGCATTGCCGTATCTGCCTCTGCATGGGAGCATGTGAGCTCTGGCACAAGCTTGCCTGTGGTGAGATTCTTTGCAGTGCTGCCAACTACACAGTAGATGATCTCGGTGCTAGTTGTTGCTGCTGTTCTCTGGAATTCCGTTTGAAGAAATGCCTGAAGGCGGATTTTGTTCACAGGTTTACCCAGGAGAGCATGGAAAACTTTACTAGAAGGAAATTTATCTTCTGTCTTCATGAAGACATTGCTGATTGGCATTTTTTTTTTGGCGCAGTATTCTCTCACTGTCCTTGATCGTGTAATTCTGATCATATGAATCATTGACGCAAATGATGCGCTCAGCATGCTTGTGTCTCGTTAGAACGAAGTGCACCAACTTCTCTGCATAATCTCTCCAGGTATACTTGGTACCATCTCCCTTCTCTCTGTCTTCAATGGTAGGAGTTGTTAGGCGCCAGATGAGGCCCATATCAATAATAGACGTGTATACATCAGGCTCTGGAATGACAGTCATAGTTAGTTTTTGTTGAAGCTTACTTTTCTGTGCCTTACGGATGGTTCCATTGACGTTGAAGATGGAAAGGCACTCGGCTGTAACACGATGCTGCAGGACTTCTTGAAGTTTGAGGGCACCACTCGTTTCAACCAGTCCGAGAACAGAGGCCAAGGCATTACGCTCCATTTCCTCAGTCTTTCCCTTCAGGTTCTCACCATCTGCTTTCTTCAATTCCTGAGTTGAAAAGTTCAAACGCTTGCTACGGGGAACTCTGTCGTTGAGAGACTTGGTCTTGGAATACACTTTCTCATTCAAGAACTGCTTCAGTTTGCTTGTGCCATCCTCCTTTGCCGATTTCAAGTCCGCAGCAAGAGCGTCTGAGGCTGGGATTCCTGACTGTAGGGATCGAAGTGTCTTGTTTGTATAGTCAAATGGATCACACTTGAATTCAGTGAGACATGCGCTTATATCCTGTACAGCTTGTTCATCCTTCTTTATTTTACTCGACGAGCAATCAGCATGCTTCCCTTTTCCATGTTTCTTGCGATTAGCATGGCGGTGGACCTTTGTTCTCACCCGATTGATGTTATTCACATTCCGAGTGTTTGAAAGGAGCTGCTTTTCATTGTTCAGAATGGCCAACCAACCAGACTTCAGCTTAGAGCCCTTATTCATTGTTGACTCTATCCATATGTCGAGGGCGACACACGAATATGGTTTTCCTGTCATTGACTGTGCAAACATACCACTTTCCATGAATGCAGCCTGATCGACAGGAAGGGTATCAAGCACTGCGGTGAAATCGGGGAGATGCCGACCATACTTGTCATTATCATAGATTTGCATCAAAGGAAGCATGAGCTTGAGTGAGGACTTGAACTCAGTCCAGTTGCTTGTTCTGATTGCATGGATATTTTGAGTTAGAACCTCAACCATTTCCATGAATGACCTCCAGTATTCTGCTTGTGGGGCACCCTCAAAGTCCTTGAAGAGAGCATCAACGAGATCCTTCAGCTCAGCATTTCTCTCTAGCTCTGCATGTTCATCTGCATGTTCCTGTGCATCAATCGGATGTCGAAGCTTGGCAAGGGATGCCTTTACTTCTTCAGATAGAGGGGAATCTTCCAAACGTTTGTCTATGACATGGTGGACCAGAGTCCCAGGAATAGTCGCAAGCAGCGAACCCCACGCTTAACATGTTTTCCACGAAGGGCCTGATCAACAGACCCGTTTGCTATAACACCAGCTGCCACCAACACATCTGAGATGCCAGATCCCTTAAACCTCTTGTATATAGTGTAGATGAACGACATTTGGATGTGGAAGGGTGCCATGAATGGTAAGATTTTGCTGAACAGCTCAGCATTCTCACTTTTCAACTCTAGCATGAGCACGTAGACAGGATGATCACCAACAATTATTGCAAAAGGCATCTTTTTTTCTTCGATTGATTTTGCAAGCTTACACATCACATCATTGAGAATTGTCTTACTGGGTGGGTTGGGATAGGTCATGTGGTACATTGCTCGACTCTTCTCATCTGCATTTGACATGCTGGCGTGAAACCCTGAAAACCCAGGCACAGTCTGTTCTTCTGGCTTAGGTCTCGTTCGGTCATCTTGCGCCCTGGCCAATGCATGGATCACACCACGAATTCTTTGCACCGATGTGTCAGGAGGAGGAGTACTTTGATCAGCTGGTGGCTTCCTGAGAGGTGGTTCCCCATGCTTCGCTGTCTTGTATGGGTTGACTTTTTGCATTTCACTTCCGAGCTCTTTGAGAGTTGTCGAGAGGTTTGATGCAAAGTTGGCACCGGGAACTGGTCTATCCTCGTGATTCTCGGAAGGAAGTTCTGTATCAAATGATTCTGGCTGCACAAACATGACATTAGTGCGGTGTGACTGGCCAGCACCGGTCAGTGTGTCGCTCTTGAAGTCATCGTTGTCGACTATAGCGATAGCAGGCTTACCCTCAGCTAGTTCGAAGAGGCAATCAGATGAGCACTTGAGGTCATTGTCCACCCAAAAATCTCGCAGCATAAGTACGTCATTGTAACTGATGCCCAGTCCATCTTTGTGCATTATGTCGACTATCTCCCTACTCTTGGTCAGTCCATGTAGCAAGACAGAGAGATTTATCTCAAATGCAGTGCGTTTTCCAGTGATGTAGCTTGTGAGGATAGATGCAATCGATCGGACGGATGGACTGTCATCAATTGCAGACTTATTTGGGTGTTTCAGCCATGTGAGCAGCTTCAGCAGGAGCTCACTGAGGTCTTCTTCTCTCTCCAACTCGTGTATATATGGGAGCCAGGGAATAGCATTTGTCCTGATGACTTGCTCTTCGAGTCGTGTGAGAAGTTTGTGAAGTAGTTCCCACATACAAAAAAGGCAATAATCATGGTATTTAACACTACCATCCAGTTTCATATCTATATATAATCAGAGGTGTACTAGAAAATATAGCTTTATCACGCCACACTGTTCAGTGTTCACATATTCAAGAACCACCTACTTTGTGACAGATAGTATGGGTTTCGGAAGTGCTACTCCACCGCCAACCTTCACCATTTATTATCAGAATGGACTGCTGCTTATTGGTGTATTTGACAGAGTTTGGCACAAGTAGCCTATTAGAAAAAAATATAATAAATGGGAGTGAATGGTGCCTTACACAAAATGGTATACAATCATTTGAACAAGAGGAAGCTTAGGGCAGTAATGGACGGAACAGAGTCATCCTTCCATAACATCAATGCAGAAGTGCCTCAAGGAAGTGTCCTGGGTCCACTACTGTGGAACATCTTCCTAAATGACCTACTACACCTCATCCTTGGAACGCAAACCTTTGCTGACGACGACGGACCATTGGCAGTGACATTCAACCCAAAAGATAAGGAAGCTGCTGTAGCCTTAGTCACAAGGAGACAGGAGAATACCATGCAATGGGGAGAGATTGCAGGTTAGGTTTCCTCAGCTAATGGTCATCAAAAGAGATGAGTCTCAACTACAACTGGATCTCTATGGATACACAATCAAATTTAAGACTGAAATCAATATTTTGGGCATTATTATTGATCAAAACCTAATATTCAAAGATCATATAGAAACTATTGCAAGCATAGCATCATACAAAATATACGTCTTTGAGATAAAAAAGGAAGAGAATTACTGTACAAAGCCCAAATCAGGTCAGCTACGGAATATATATATCTAGCTTGGAGAGGTGCAGCCAACACAGAAATCAGCGTAATGCATAAATGCGCGGAATTTCGGTGTGAGTATCCTAGGTTCGAGTCCTTGGAGTGCCTCATGTATTTGTTAATTTCATTAATCGAGTTTAGATGTAAAGTTGGTTGGTGAAAAAATATGGATAAAGAAGAGAGAGAGAGAGAGAGAGAGAGAGAGAGATATAGAGAATGAGAGAGAGAGAGAGAGAGAGAGAGAGAGAGACAGAGAGTTAAAGAGAGAGAACAGAAAGTGATTGAGGATGAAGTGTGGGAGGTTTATGACCGAAGTAAAGATAGAGATGGGAGCCAAAGCGTCACATTTTCCCCTTGCCCCTCAACTTTCCCTTCATAATTGCTGAGGGGTACAGGGCCTTGGGTGGGGGCTTTGGTTTCCCGGGCGTTTCCGCACCCTCCTCAGCTCCCTGCCTTAGAGTGGCTTCGGTCACCCGGGCTTTGTTAGTGGTAAGCAGAGAGGGTTTTGTGGGGGCTCTCTATGGCCTTGGCCTTGCTCGGGACCTTGGGGCTGTTCGGCCAGGCAGCCTGGGGAACAACAACAACAACAACAACAACTGAATGAAATATCCCTCCCGTGAAAGTCGGGGGGAGAAGATGGCTATATTGATAGAGGTGGTGGTGGAAGCGCGAGAGCGAGAGAGCGAGAGAGCGAGAGAGAGACTTACAAGAAATAATTAATTCACAAGAGGTATTTTACTTCATTCCATATTATTAATATTAATATAATAATAATTATTATTATTATTGTTTGGGTGAGGGATGGTCCTATTGAGAGTGAGGTTTGGCATCCTCTACCCAACCTTAGTCATTTCTGCCTGTCTCTTACCCTGTACTAATTTTCCTACTTCGGGGGCTAGGAATACTCCTCCCCTTGTAAAATTCACCTACTAAACGAGACAGAGAAAGGGGCGAGGGAACGCAAAAGTGGTCCCGGACCCTCAGACCTGGAACTTTAAATGTGTTTTCAGTCTCGAGTCGGCCATCCCCAGCTATAGGGTATGTGCCTGGGTATATACATAAATACATACATAATTATTATTATTATTATTATTATTATTATTATTATTATTTATATTATCATCATTTTAACTGTTAGTCGAGGTCCACTTCATCAATGCTTAGGTATTTGGAATCATCCTGTTCACTTACGCTAATGTATAGACTATAGAGGAAGGTGTAGTGGATAAAGAGAAGGTGACCTCTTAAGGGGAGGTATTTAGTTTGTTCCCTTGCCCTCCATCAATCTTAAAATTACACCCCCTTGAGTCCCTTTCAAGATAAATTTGTACATTTTTTGGTAGAAAAATTTCACGGCCGAAGGCCGGTTCCTCTTAAATTACAGGCTCGCTATCGCTCGCCAGGATAAAATCGACACCTGAATTGCACGAAAGGTCTTAATATGGGGTGAAAGTTCTTAAAATCGCTAAACTATTGGGGCAAACGTTTTATAATATCAAAAGCAATGGGGCTAAACATGAGGGAGAAAGGGGTCAAGAAAAAAATCCTCCAGGTGGATATCTCCCCTTAAGGGGTTAGTGCTTGGTTTTTGGTCTATATATTTATTTATTACATTATTTGTTTAGGATCTTTGCCCGACCTCCATCAAGCTTAAAACAAAAAACCCTAGATCCCCTTTCAAGATAAACTTGTAAATTTTTCGGTAGAAAAATGTGCCGGCCGAAGGCTGGTTCTTTCTAAAACAACAGGCTCGCTACCGCTCGCCAGATTTTTTTTACACCTAAATGGCACAAAAGTTCTTAACCCCACCCGCCCGGGCAGCTTTTTAAAATGACACCGCGGCAGGTGGGCAGGAGCCCGGGGGTCATTTTAAAATCTGTAAGCTTGAAAGCCTATTAAGCTTGGTTTGAAAGCTGTGCGTCCAACGCATGTAAACAAAGCCTGTCTTTGCGACACCGCACCTCCGAAACCAAGAAGGAGACGTCGGATCAATGTTGTTGCTGTATGCTATGACGAAATTAGTGTCTGCAAACGTCCGAACATTGCATAGAATCTCTCTCCATGGTAATCGTCATCACAACTGAACCAGTTGACCTAGAGAGCTCTACTCAACGCCAGCTTACAGATAAGAAACAGCACTACGTTTAGAGATGCGTGGGAATTCTCTAGCAGTTAAAATAACAAAGATACGGGTAGCCTATTAACACCTAACGAGCGGCCTAGGCGGTAATTTATATGTAACGCCCAGCGGGGTGTTTTTTACCTTAAATAGGGTTGTTTACGTGATCATTTTCATGCCTAAATAAGACCCAGAGCGTAAAACAAGTATCTATCACTGAAAGGGCATAAACAGAGCTTTCCAATGACACCCCAACCATCCTTGTACGACCGCTAGTTTTCTTGCAATGATCGCGCAACACGAGTGCAAAAACCATGTAATTAGGTAGTTTCCCTACATAATTCCCCATGTAGCGAGTGCGTGAGGGTGGGGCAGGGTGAGATTCATGTCAGTAGGTCCGCCGCGGTGGTCTGGAGCAGTCATACGCTTGCTACTCTCTTGCCACCACTTATCTCTCTCTCTCAGCAACATTACATGCTGAGAATGGCACACAACATAAGTTGTGAACCGCAACTTAGTCCAAATTTTTTTCACACGACATAAGTTGCGCGCCGCCAATAAAGGGTTAAAGACGTTTTTCGGCCCGATCGCCCGGATCTCAATAATGTCCTTAGGATGGCGAGCCCGGGCAAGAAGGGTTAATATTGACAAACAAAATTTGTTCTATGTGAATGAGGGAGACAAAAGGCATAACTGCCTGCAGCGAGTGCCTCCCCCAGAGTTGAAAGAGTGACAGGGCCAAAATCAAGGGACGTTCGAGCTAAAATGCCAGGACACACAGAGTTTGAAGCAATTTAAGTCATAGGAAGAGGGAAAGACTGATTCTGGGAGAGTTCCAGAGCTCAGCATTTGAAGAGAAGAAAGTCTGAGAATAGCATTTCACCCTTGGGTTGGAGAGTTGCACAGAGTAGGGGTGGGATTGTGTTGCAAGGCAGGTACTACTTACCCTACGTAGAGGAGGTGGTATACACTGGGAAAGCTCCGAGGATCACTAATTATTGTAGTAGCAATAGAATAACGAGAGAGATGCAACATTGCGGCGAAGAGAGAGAGATTGCAGAGAGTTGGTGAGTGGACGGGAGTTAATGATACGAAAGGCTTTCCTTTCTACTTTGTCTAGGAGTGCGGTCTGAGAGGATCCTCCCCACACATGTGAACAATACTCAATACAAGGACGCACTGTGGCCCTGTACAGAGCAAGAAGCTGCACAGGGGTTAAGAACCCCTTGAGGCGGTTGAGCACACCCTGCTTCTGGGAGGCTGCTTTAGCAAGACTGGTAATATGGTCCTTCCAAGTGAGAGCAGAAGAAAATGAGACACCGAGAATATTGAGAGAAGATGAAGGATTGATTTTTGTAGTGTTGAAGAATAAGGGATAGTCCGCTGGGAGTTCCGAACGGGTAGTAAAATGGATACATTGGGTCTTGAAAGCATTAAATGCAACAAAGTTTTCTCTACCGCAATTGGAAATAGTAGCTAGATCACAAGATAAGCGTTTTATGCTTCAATACTTTTGTTTTTGAGATATTGCTGGCTGGGGCATTCCGGAAATCTAATTGAGTAGTGTAAGGTAGAGTCTTCTGCATATGAATGGATGGGACTGGATGTACAGTTGAGAAGATCATTTATGAAAATTAGAAAGAGAATAGGAGAAAGGACAAAACTCTGAGGAACACCGGAGTTAATAGGATGAAGAAGTGAGTGATGGCCTTCCACAACTGCAGCTATGGAACGGCCGGAAAGGCACAGATGGAGGGAGAGAAACCGAAGGAAGGTAGTTTGGAAATTAAAGATTTGTGCCAGACTCTATCGAAGGCCTTCGATATGTCTAGTGCAATAACAAAAGTCTCACCGATGTCCCAATAGTTGGATGACCAAGAGTTAGTAAGATATGAAAGAAGATCACCAATAGAGCGACCCTTAAATACGTAAGCCATACTGGCGATCAGAGAGCAGATTATGAGAAGAGAAATGCTTAAGAAATTTGGAAGCAAGCATAGCTTCAAAAAATTTAGAGATACAAGAGATAAGAGCAATTGGACGATAGTTGGAGGGTTGAGAACGGTCACCTTCTTTGGGACAGGTTGAATGAGAGCAAACTTCCAGCAAGAAGGGAAGACGTTAAAGGAGAGACAGAGACGAAAGAGTTTGCCTAGGCAGGGGGTCAGCACGGAAGCACAGTTTTTTAGTACAACAGGAGGAACACCGCCCGGACTGTACGCCTTCTTAGTATTAAGCCCAGAGAGGGTAGAAAGTACATTTTTAGAAGAGAATCGGATATTAGGCATAAGTGAGTCGTAAGGTCTCAAAATCGCCAAACTAACGGAACGAATGTCTTAAAATCTCAAAAACTAATATGCTAAACATGAGGGAGAAGGGGATCCAGAAAAAGCGAGTACCTCCCCCTTAATCCCGGATAGGTATAGGTAATTATATATTTTTGTCCCTGTATTTGCGCACTACCCACACCATACGTGGCGTGGCGATTATGAGTGACCTTGTTTCTTTCTTTTTGTAACAGTATCTGGTCCGGCGTCGTTATTATGATTTCGGGTTTAATTATTATTGAGGATTTTGCTCGTTTCTGCCAATTTCGAGCAATATATATCTACGTTTATCCCCTAGGCTACAACAAACGCCTTCCCAGACTTCCTTCAAACTAATGAATTTCCCACTTTGACCCCCTTCAAGATAAAATTTAATTGTTTTGGATAGAAAAATATCTTGGCCGAAGGCTGACTTTTTCTAAGTTACAGGCTTGCTATCGCTCGTCCAGAAGCGTCTTCTTATAGCCAAGTTAATGGAAGTGAAGCATCTTAAAATCTCTAAACTAAATGGGCGAAACAGTGGACGTTTAAATAGATCTCCCTTGGACCAAATCGGGTTAAGTTGCATAACACAACAAACATTTATGCTCCTCTATTTACGCTTAAGACGGAAGGCACTTAATGCCTCACCTGAGGAGAGCGAACAACGGCTACACGAGTAAAATTATCAGTTATTGAAAAAATTTATTTTCCAACCAAAGGCCAAACCACAGACAGTCAGGCCCCAGTCCTACAAAATGTGCCATCAACAATAACATGTTACTGACTGTCGCTTACAAAATGGAAATACGCCTAACGGCCTTATTGGGCTATCCTTAGTTGGAATTATGCAAAGCTGGTACATGTCATATCTGTAACATACTATGTAGTACCAACTCTGTAAATTACTAACTGAATAAATATTATTATTATTATTATTATTATTATTATTATCAGTATAACACAACTATAAAGATAACTTGCATGGCGTACTTGTAATAAATTGCATTGTTTGTAAGCAATGTACCTGTATACCCTAATCGTATTATCTTCTATTGGAGAACTATTTACAATCTTCGAGTGTAGCGTTGGTCCATGTATTGCGGAACTTTTGGAAGTGTAACATATTTTCCTCGATAATAACTTCTAAACCTCTTCACCTCAATGTTTGCTGTGTTTGCGTTTTGTATCCAAATTGAGGGTAAGCCTCTTGCTATCATAAACATTATGAACCCCATATATTGTAAATGGCCGGCCTCGTAAACTGTAAAGTTTCAATGAGTCAAGAGAGAGCGCGAGCGCGAGAGAGCGAGAGAGCGAGAGAGCGAGCGAACATTACGACAGACATACAGGCCCATCGAGACAGGAAGGAAGATAGAAAGATGGGCAGATATCGTGGGAAGTGAATGGCCAGATATGATAGTGCCTCAGATAACGAAGAGGAATGAGAAGAAGGCCAAACAGATAATAAGTAAAGAGCAGATAAAAGAGAAACGAGGAACTGTGTGTGTGCGTGTCTGTTCGAAGCCCCATGTGTGTACGTGTGTGTGTTTTCTTACTGGCTGGTGGCTGTGAGTTGCAAAACATCAGTATGCCATTGGGATGCATACACAGTCGCTTTGCTCTCTTGATTTTCCGATGATTTTTGAACGTGTCTTGATAATTTTCCTCGTTCTTACGCAACGGTACATTACATAGACATTTACATTACATTACATTTACATTACAAAGTCATTTACATTACATTACATTTACATTACATAGACATTTACATTACATTACATTTACATTACAAAGCCATTACATTACATTACTTTACATTACAAGTCATTTACATTACATTACATTTACATTACAAAGTCATTTACATTACATTACATTTACATTAACATTACATTACATTTACATTACAAAGTCATTTACATTACATTACATTTACATTACATAGCCATTAACATTACATTACATTTACATTACAAAGTCATTTACATTACATTACATTTACATTACATAGTCATTTACATTACATTACATTTACATTACAAAGTCATTTACATTACATTACATTTACATTACATAGTCATTTACATTACATTACATTTACATTACAAAGTCATTTACATTACATTACATTTACATTACAAAGTCATTATAATATTATAAATTATGTTATTTAGGTTTTAATTGTATAATAAAGCCATCGCCACTAATTTCTATATTTCAAATATTCTATGCTCCGATGTTTTTTTAAAGATATTTACATCATTAATTAAATACCTATGTTATCCTTTAGTATGGTAAGCATTGTCATACTTTGTTAGAAAGTGTTTAGATGCTCTAAAAGAACAATCAAATAAAGATAACTATCATACAAAATCCTTAAGATTATCCACCATTTATAGTTTATTTTCGGTTGGCTGTATGCAAAACAAAAGTAAAATTAAAATTTCCAATGATATAGAAATTTAGATTGATCAAACCTTACCTTTCACATTTACTCTGTTTCTTTTCAATTGACGGTAAATTGCAATGCTCCCATCAAGATTACCCAGTTATTTTGAAGATTTTGTAGTGAACTATGATGCTAATTATATATACTTGGTCTTAATATGATGCAGAGATACAATAGTTTTATAGTTTTCCATTAAGCATCAATAGATTAGCTGCTAAGGGATTTAATTTATCGCCAGATGAAAAGAAACAGAGTATAGTTTGGAATAGGTTTGGATTTTATGGTTCTCTTAGCTGCTAGTGTCTGCGTGTGTGAGGTGTATGTGTGTATGGCATCAAGCTACGTGACCACGAGTCAGAGCGGGTGTGGTGGATGGCATTTGATTCCATATGAAGCCACTCCTTTTAAACTCCTCGGTGGCCTAGTGGTTAAAGTGTTGGAGTGTTGCGCTACTGGCATGGGTTTGAGCCCTGGCTGGGGCATATCACAACTATATTAAATCTAGCCAGTGACAATGATGGAATATGATCAAACAATAGAAAATAAAATTCTGAGACGCATGGGGAATCTCAGGGGAATGACCATATAGTCTACAATTAACAGTGACTTATTAAGAATGACTTTAGTGTTAAAGATTATATTTCATGCAATTATAGGATCATTTTATCACATAAACCAAACACAAACTTAATTTTCGATATTATCATTATAATTTTCGCCATTCAGATGGTAATCGCATTATATTTTGCAGACATACATAATTAAAGGGTTAACACTTGGTTAGTGTGCTATTAAACGCCTAGTGAACAAGAGGTATTATTGACCTCAACTGAATCAAGCCCTATAATGTTATAGGACATTCCTATGTAACTGTCAGTCTGGCACTGTGCATCGATTATAAGACACACACACACATACACACACACAAACAAATATAAACACACACACACACGTACACTTCATGTGTTACTAATCTGCTGAGCTTTTATGATGGAGTAGTAGTTATACTACAAGAGAGAACAAATAGTGGACTGTATACATCTTGATACAAAAATAAATGAAACAAAAAAAGTCTTTCATAGAGTCCCACTTAGGTGGAAATTGAATAAGTTTGGAGGGGTTCAGGGTAGTTTGCTGAGATGAAAAGAGGACTATCTCTCGGGATGACATACGAGAATTATGATTAGAGACAAATTCTCAATATGGAAGGATGATACAAATCGAGTTCCACAGGGAGCAGAGACGGTCCTCATAATGTGTCTGGCTTTTATAAACCACATGACAAAATAAAACATAATGCATGTATGAATATGTTTGCAGATGACACAAAGATTATGAAGCATTTTTTTCGTATGTGTATGAAGGAGACAGAAGGCAATAACTGCTTGTAGCAAGTGTTTCCCACAAAGTTGAAATAGTGAGAGAGCCAAATTAAACATTTGTGTGTATGTACAGTATTGGAAATAAGAGTGATGTGCTTGTTCTGTGTAGTGAAATGGATAGGAGGAGGAGGTGTTTGTGAGAGCTAGCTGGATTGCTCTCTGTGTAGGCAAAACACAAACATACACATTGAGGGAAGCCAGACAGATGAAATAGGAATTCCAGCACTTCCTTATCACATGCCTATGAGGCCTTCCCTGGGTATTGCCCTGCTCGATTGGTGTCTACAGTTTCCCCAACCTCCCACTCACTCGTATAGTGAGTGAAAACAGTTGTAGAGACCTAGAGAGTGATCTGGATAAGATAGACCAATGAAGTAAGATGTATAAAGTTAATTTCAATACAATTAAATGTTATGTGAAGGAATGGGGGGTCAGTAAAAGAAGACCTCTTTGAGATTGAGATAATGCATTAATTACACACCAAAGAAAGAGAAGGACTTGAGCTTATGGCCAATTGAGTAAAGTAAACGTAATATTCAATTATATGAATGAAGAGATGTTCGCGAAAGTAATACATTCAATGGTGAGATATAGATAGGAATATGCTACAGTGGTGTGGTTAGTGGTCACCCTATCTTAAAATGCATATGAACAAACTGGATAAAGTTCAGAGAGTTACAGCTAAGATGAGCCCAGAACAAAGAGAACTGACATATGAAGAGAGAATAGAGAAGTTGGACTTACCAACTTCAAGGAATAGAAGAGAAAGAAGGATATGATTATGATGTACAAATGTGTTAGGAGATTAGAAAGGATAGACAGAAAAGGATTGTATTGAAAAGTGATAAAGGTAGGACTAGAGGACATAGGTTCACGTTACAGAAAGGTAGATGTGCAGGAGATTTGAGGAAGTAGTTTTTCATATGGAAGTGTTAATAAGTGGAATCAACTGGATGAGGGACTGGTTTTTCTGTGAAGCATTCATACTTTTACAGAAAAATTGAATAACAGTAACTTGGGAAGCGGGACAATACGAGCCTAAAAACTCAAATCCTTCACGTTATAATTAGGTGAGTACATGAGAACACAAACATAGACACGCCTACACACACACACGCGCCTCCATACACAAACAAACACCTACTCACACACATAAATACACACACACACACATACATACACACATAAACACACACACCTATACAGTAAACACAGATACAGGCGAAACGGATTGCCTTACACGCACCCAAACATATGACGTAGCCAATACAATATAATCAAAATTAATGTAGAACTTCATTGGATCCCAGGTACCACGTAAATATTTCATTAATACTCAACACATAGTCAATCTCTATACAACGGTATAATATTCCACCAGTTAATAACTCATTCAGTAACATTGCGGCCAATTTAAACTTTATCCATGATAAAACTGTAAGGTGTTATACATATTCAAAAAGACCTTGAGCAATGAAAGGGGTAAAAACTATCTCAATTATCCTTAGGACACCAACAAATCCTTTCTAAATTACTAAACTCGTTTAATAGTAGCCAGAAAAAAATGAAGAATGGAACCTAAGTTAAAGAAAGGGTTAAATTCATTGTGCTTCTGTCCTCTGCCAATCATTCACAAAACATTCCCATATGCATTTCTCGTTGTATTTACGTCTTATTTAATTGTTGCTGTAATGGCTATCTAATCTGCTAAATCGATAATATTCAATCAGAAATAATGGTGCTTAAATTCCGGGGTTATATAGGATCTGGAGTTTCGGGAAAAAGGATGGATAGAGGAGCAAACTCGATTATTCTCAAGGAAGAAGGGAATTTGAGTATAATTGAGTGGAACTGAGGTGCAACAGGGGATGATAAGTGTGTGTGTGTGTGTGTGTGTGTGTGTGTGTGTGTGTGTGTGTACTGGCATGAATGTGTGCGTATGAAAAATAAATAAATTGCCTGCTCATATTGTGAATGGCTTTATGAGAGTGTGTATGCATATTGTATTATGTATGTGTACGTTTGTTTCTGCCGGTATATATCTAAATGTGAATAAGTTAATGAGTTTACATGTGCAAACCACACAGTATACAGTATGTGCAAGTGTAGAGTGTGTGTGTGTGTGTGTGTGTGTGTGTGTTACTCAGTTACTCAGTTACTCAGTTACTTGTTCGTCAAGGGGAATCCACGCAATGCGAGCTAAGCTCATTATTATCGCGCCTCCTTAACTGGGAATGTATTGCGTGAAATGCATGTTAAGTGTTTTATGTACTGTTGGAATGGCTGTGGATGTGTGTGTAGTCTGTATTTAGCCAATTGGCGACATCGGAAACGAAGGCTTAGGGTGGATCTGTATGGTACCATTCTCACTATAGACGGTACCGTCTCGCCCATCAGCTTAGGTGAACCATATGATACCCATCTCGCCTTGTACCATTTTTGCCAACCCCAGATGGGACGTCACAACGTCGTCCACTTATTCCAGGTACCTATTTACAGCTAGGTGAACTGAGGCTAACACATGAAAGGAGACAAGCCCAATTTGTCTCTGCCCGGCCGGGATTGAACCCCCGACCCTCGTGTGTGAGACGAGAGCTCTACCTACTAGGCTACGGGCTGTGTGTGTGTGTGTGTGTGTGTGCGGTGACTCTGTGTCTGGGTGCGAATCATAAAGCATGCCAACATATCTATCACAGGAAGCAGAACCTGTGAAAGATATTGGAGGTCACAACAGGATAGGGGAGAGAGAGAGAGAGAGAGAGAGAGAGAGAGAGAGAGAGAGAGAGAGAGAGAGAGAGAGAGAGAGAGAGAGAGAAGAGAGATAGAGATAGGAGAGAGAGACAGAGAGAGAGAGAGAGAGAGAGAGAGAGAGAGAGAGTGAGAGAGATAGAGAGAGAGAGAATACAAAGTACAAAGTACAAAAGGTACAAAGGAATCAAGCAACAACATATCTAGTGACCCTTCTAGGTTTGCTTGTCCTCCAAAACACTGAGGATCAAGTGTCCACACAGTGGTTTAGAGTGGGTAAGGGAACATTGGAAGGGAACTCCTGCCCTGCCACTAACGTGGCAGGACTAGGAAGTTAGTAGGGGACATATGGGTTATTAACTGAGGGGAGGATAAAGTTATTCATTTACAAACGCAGTCAGTCGCGGGTTTGATGCGAGATATTTGTCTAGGCGGAATTTAAATGAATCAACGGTGCTGCAGTCTATAACGTCTCGGGGAAGCCCATTCCACAAGTTGACAACTCGATTGAAGAAGAAATTCTTAGATTCGTGCGAGTTAAAAGATTTACCAATACTTTTGCAACCGTTTCCCCGCGTGTAATTAGATTGGTCGATAGTGAAGTACTTACTACAGTTCATATTGTCGATGCCTTTGATGATTTTGAACACTTGAATTAAGTCGCCTCTTAATCTGCGCTGGGTTAAAGGAAATAGATTTAATTCTCTAAGACCTCTTCGTATGGTTTGTTCTTTAGGCTAGGTACATTTTGGTAACTCTAACTTTGAACTCGTTCTAGCTTGTTTATATCTTTTTGGTAATAAGGGCACCAGGATTGAACGCAGTATTCCATAAGAGGGCGGACTAAGGAATTGTAAAGGGTTAGGATAACTTCTTTGGATTTATGCTCAAATGACCTGCCTATAAAGCCAATTATTTGTTTGCCTTCTTAACAACTTCTGTACATTGTTGCCTGGGTTTTAGCTTACTCTGTATTGGTACTCCCAGATCAGTTTCTCTGTTTACATTCTTAAGCTGAGTGCCATTCATCGAATAGTTTGCTTTCTCATTTAGGTATCCGATATGTAGTACTTTACATTTATCCGCATTGAAACTCATTTGCCAAATTTGGGCCCAACATGACAATTTATCTAGATTGTGTTGCATATCGTCAACTTGTTCTTTTGAGAGTACGCTATTTGCAATTTTTGTATCGTCAGCAAATTTTGAGATTGTGCAGGTGAGACCCTCATCTATGTCGTTGATGTAAATTAGAAAGAGATTTGGCTCTTGTACCGATCCCTGGGGTACCCCGCTACTTACATTGGTCCATTTAGATTCCTTAC